>CAUYRH010131617.1:0-32718 GCA_963574655.1 Perodicticus potto | reverse complement strand
GGAGACAGGGAGACATAGTCTCATGCTGTCACCCTGGGAACAGTGACATGGCGTCACAGTTTACAGTAACCTCCAACTCTTAGGCTTAAGTGATTCTCTAGCCTCAGCCTCCCAAGTAGCTGGGACTACAGGCACCCACCACGATGCCCAGCTATTTTGCTGTTGTTGTTGTTGCAGTTGTCATTATTTTAGTTGGCCCGGGCTGGGTTCGAACCCGCCATCCTCCATGTATGTGGCCAGTGCCCTACCCACTGAGCTACAGGCTCTGCCCTATATGATAGTTCTTAGCATAGTTTTTGGAATGGAATATGTTAATTCTCAGGAAGCTGCACTTGTTCCTACAGAGAGAGGAAATCACTGACCACAGCTGGCATGACAACGCCGTGAGGAAGCCCAGCAGTGGGCTAGACCAGCTGCTGCTACAGCAGCTAAAAGGAAAAAAAAAAAGCAAGAATTAATAGGAAAGCCAGTATAAACATACAAAATCATTACTGCAATGTTTTCGGTTCCAAAATTAAAGACTAGAAACTTAATATCCCTTTGATTTCCTTATCTTCATTAGTTGTAAAAACAATTTTCCCTTTCCAGCATAGTAGTCTATTCCGAACATACGTTCTGGTATAAATGACAACCACTGATGGGGATCCTGGGATCGAATAGCATTACTGGCATTGGATATTATTATCACCAGAATTTAATAGGAAATTATCGTTTTCTAAAGACTAAATTAAAGAAATATTGAGCCCAATTATTGAAAAGAAAGCAAAGTGATAAAGAGAAAATTACTAGAGTCTTACGGTGCACACGTAATCTACAGGTCCCTTGGCAAAAGCTTTTGAACGGAAGTTCATTTTAGGAGGTTGCCATTTGAATGACAGTGTGGGTTTTTCAGTCTACACCACCACCACAAACATACATCTTTTTCCTAAATCCTGCTATATGCACAGAGGGAGAGCTTTTGAAGAGTAACTCAAGTTTGAAGAAGAAACAGAAGTCACATGATCTTAATTAGGGGCAGGAGTCTCACCAACAAAAGGGAAGGGAAGAAAGGGAGGCAAGAAGGAAGAAAGGGACAGTGAGTAGGGGAGAGAGAACCTAAAATATATTTTCAATCCCTACTATTCAAATACTGGTCCAAGAACTGCCACATAGAATGACCAGGAGCTCCATAGAACTGCAAACTCTCCCCCTTGACCCAAGAACTACAGAGTGAGCATTTGCATTGTCACAAGATGCCCAAGAGACATGGAGCACATTGAAATGCCCGCTGTGCTCTTTTCCAAAATTGGGCCACGGCCAGTCAGTGTCAGGGCCTCAACCACACTCTGCTGACAGGGGATTAACAGAACCCAGACAAGGAGCAGAGATGGGGCCCAGGGGGACGCATTGAAAGTCACACCAGGAGGCACAGCTTTATTTTATTTGTGAATGCAAATAAAACAAAGTTTATGAGTCCAAAAACAAGGAAGAAAGGAAAGAAATCATTTCTAAAAGCCAGAGGGCCGAGTGACACATTCCACCTGTGTCTGCCTGGCTAGCAGGGAGCCCATTTCATTGTGAATTCTGCAACTTCTTGTCCCAAGAGGGCTTTTGGGACTGAGGTTACTCCTACAGGCATCAGGTAAAATTTTTGAGTAAACTAAAACCACCAAAGGAAGGTGCACTGAAGGAATAAAGGTTTTAGACAATGAGAGGGCTATTGACTGCTTGGAAAGCAGACTATCACAGCGGAGGCATTATTAAGAGACTAGTCTACCGTCACCTCTCACAAAACCTACCGACGAACTCTGAGCACCTCCTCCAGCAGCCTCACATAGAAAGATGCCAGGAAGAATAAACAAGCCTTCCCTACCCCTGACAAAATTAGCACGTTATTCCATAGGTAGTCCGCTTCTATACTTAAAGAGGAAAATACGGAGGGCGGCAAAGAAAATGATCCTTCAGCAGATGAAATCCAGCAATTCTGCCATAGCCATGATAAAGGATGTCAATACACCCTAAAATTACTTGTGCTATAAGATATATAAAATCTTCCCTTTTCTGGAGGGGTCTCGAAGACTCTAGCCAGGGAAACTGAGGCCCTACACCTGGAGGCCAGGAACCCTCTGAGTAGTGCAAGTTCCGCTCCATTGTCAGAGTCACAAAACCCACTGAATGGGCCATCCTGTGTTTGCCCTAATGCAAGGCCAGATTTCTCTTTTTAGTCATAAAAATAAGATTTTAAGTATGAATGTTATGCAAGGGCTAGAGTGGCAGGAACCCTGGAGAAAGATAGCTTCCAATAACCACAGTGCACCACAAGCTTTTGGAACTTGCTGCTGCCTTCATATTTGGCATTAACCAGCCTATTGTCCTGTCTAGACAAGTGCCACGGGCTGAGTAAACACTGAATTGCTGCATAAAGCCTCTATTCATCCAGAATGAAAATGTGTCAATGTGCAGCCTTTTGGAGTCCAAGGGGCCTTTGTGCAGAGAAAGAAATATTTACAGTTACTTGAGATTTCAATTAATATTCACTTGTTAATATTACAAAATTTAAAATCTATTTGCCTTACATTGTAAGTGCCAGCTACAAACCATATTATTGTTTTTAATTATAATAAAATGAGACTCACTTTTACCTATTCATTTATTAATATTTGATTAACTCAAGGTAAACAGGCTAAATTTCTTCCACTAATCATCCCTATTTACAAAACTGGTTCATCCTTCGAGTTTTCTAGTCACTTCCTTAAGTATTTTTAACAACATTTTCAAATTTCACGTATTTAAGGTTTTCCTTTAGTATTTAAAATGCTTGTAGGGTAAACTAAATAATCTTTAAAAGCAAAACAATTTTATAATCCAGTAAATTAGATTATAGACAGATGGATAGCTAGATGTTGATACAGATACAGTCATTCCTCACATAACGATGTTTCGTTCAAGATAGACCCCCCACCCACCACAGTGTTGGGCCTGTAAGATCATAACTTCCATTGCCTAGTGACGTAGTAGCTGTTGTTGTGTTGTAAGGCAAGGCATTACTCATGTGTTTGTGGGGATGCTGGTGTGAACAAGCCTATTGCCCTGCCTATAAAAAATCCATCACATACAATTATGTACAGTACGTAACACTTGACAATGATAATATATGACTACACTCCTGATTTATGCATTTACTATATTTTATTGCAATTTCAGAGTGTACTACTTCTCCTTAGGAAAAAAAAGTTAACTGTGAAAGAGGCAGGTCCTTCAGGAGGTATTCCAGAAGAAGACATTCTTACTACATATCATAGGGGAAGATAGCTCCATGCCCTTGAAGCCAAGATGTGGAGGTGGAAGTAGTGATATTGATGATCCTGATCCTGATCCTGATCCTAGGCTGACGTGTGTGCTTGTGTCTTTATTTTTATTAAATCATAATTGTGTACATTGATAATTTATGGGGCACAAGGTACTGATTTTATGTACAATTCAGAATGCTTACATCAAACAGGTTAACACAAACTTCACCTTACTTATTTGTTGTGTTAAGACATTTATACTTTACTCTTAATAGTTTTGACATGGACCCTTGCATTGTGCACATTAGGTGAGGTCCCACCAAATACCCTCCCTCATCCTGGCCTTTGTTTTAAAAAAATAAAAAGTTTAAAAACTAAAATAAAATAAAAACATTTATAATAGAAAAAATCTACAAAGATATTAATAAAGTCCTCATTTGTTGGTGAGTAAAAAAGGAAAGATATTAATAAAGAAAATATTTTTGTACAGCCATACAGTGTGTTTATGTTTAAACTAAGTATTATTATAAAAGAGTAAAAAGCTAAAAATCATTTAAAAGTTTAAGAAGCAAAAATGTTCTAGTAATTAATTTATCATTGAAGAAGGGAAAAACTTTTTTTAGACATTCGGAGCGTAAGTGTATGGTGTTTATAAAGGCTACAGTAGGGTATGGTAATGATCTGGCCATTCGCTCACCACTCACTGACTCACCCAGAACAACTTCCAGTATTTTTTTTTTTTGAAGGCAGAGCCTCAAGCTGTCACCCTGGATAGAGTGCTGTGGCATCACAGCTCACAGCAACCTCCAATTCCTGGGCTCAAGAGAGTCTCCTGCCTCAGCCTCCCAAGTAGCTGGGACCACAGGCACCCGCCACAATGCCGGGCCATTTTTTGGTTGCAGCCACCATTGTTGTTTGGCGGGTCCAGGCTGGATTCGAACCCGCCAGCTCAGGTGTACGTGTCTGACGCCTTAGCCCGTTGAGCCACAGGCGCCGAGCCACAACTTCCAGTCTTGCAAGCTCCACTCATGGCAAATGCACTATACAGATACACCATTTTTTATCTTTTGCACCTTATTTTTACTGTACCTTTTCTAGTTTAGATAGTTTAGATATACACATACTACCCATGGTGTTATAATTGCCTACAGTAATCAGGATAGTAACATTCTGTGTAAGTTTATAGCCCGGGAGCAATAGGCCATCCCATATAGCCTAGGTGTGTGGCAGGCTAGACTATCTAAGTTTGTTTAAGTATGTTCTATGATAAGCACACAATGACGCAATTACCTCACAAACCTTGTCTCAGAATGTTTCCCCACAGCTGGCACATGACTGTATAAATTACATATATGGAGAATCTTAAGCTATACCCCATACTTAAGAACTATTCATAAAATTGGCCATGTTCTTATGCCTATCAACTTAATTATAATTCTGAAATCAATCACATAAGGAAAACCAGAGTCGCAAGGATCATCTCTTAGATTCTCTTAAGTATTATGCTTTTAATAACTAATGTAATAGATTACTTCACTATTCCTGTACTTTACACGAAAGTATTATTTGTAGGTTGGTTAATTGTATTATATCCAAATTTAATTCTAAAACTCTATGTGCTTGGGAAAACAGCTGTAACATCCCAGGCAATTGAGGTGACAGGGCTGACCGTGAGTCATGACCCTGAGACAGTTGTTTATCAATCAGATACTCACGCAGGAAGCAGGCCCTACTTATACACACTCACAAGGGCAATAGCCTTCCCAAGAGAGAATTTTGAATCTGAATTCCTCAGATGGGTCCAGTTTTATAATACCTGGTCCTTGGATTTGCTTCCTCTTCACCTGACTTTTTTCACAGTTGTAGCTTGATTTTAGTAGATGGAATTGTATAAACCACCCTCTCTCGCCTCCCTCTTAACCCTGGGGGAATTGTACTAATCCATTGATTGCATGACTGAGTCTGCTTTCTTTTTAGATCTTTCTCGGACCACAGCTCTCAAGACCTCTTAACAGCATCCCTTGGAGCATGGATTCCTCTCAATCCTCCATGGGGCTCTGTGACCCCAAATCTAGAAGTCACACTGATGACAAAATGCTACACTAAATCATTAGTGCAATCTAAATAGAACCTCTGAATACATACAGGCAGATTACTAGAGAAGTTAGGAGTACAGACCTGCATCATTTACTAGCTATATGGCCTTGCACTGTGTGCTGCAAGCAATACTAAGCTTCTTAATTTTTGGTAACATGAAATTCACACACACACACACATAAGCCCTAAAAGCTTACACCAATGTTACTCATCTTTTCTGTTACTGGTCTCTAAATACATTTTTTTATTTAAATAGGCAAGTTATTTAGTCTATTCCTCAGTTACTTCATACATGAAATAAAAATAATAATAACTGTATCTACCTCATTAGCTTATGAAGATTTATATCAAACAATAAAGGAAACAGTCTGGGACATCCTAACTGCCCAGAGTTGCCTTTTGTCATGGTCCTCCTCTTCATCACAAGAAAGCAAATGTGGAAAGGGTGTGAAATATAACTACACTCCCCTGTCTCCCAGAGTAAGGCAAATATGGGTCTCTGTTATTTGATTCACACAAATATACCAGTTATTATAACTAGTGTAATTACGATGCATTGGTATTTCTACGAGCACATTAGTGAATTGCGTAAACAGTTGTAAACCATTTCTCTTCTCTCAGTTCTGCTGCAATCTTCCAGGAGAGTGGTCAATAAACACATGTTTGTCTAAAACTACTGAAAGTGCGTATTTCATTTTAATTTTATTTATTTTTAAATTTTTAATTTTAATTTTATTATTATTTTTTGAAAATATCAAACTTGATTTATTAGAATCTAATTATCTCTTCACACTCCCAAGACCCAGATTTCATATATATATATAAACATATATAAAAAGCAATGTAAACAATTATTGAGCTTCATCTTCTGGACAAGAATGCTAAGTTAGTCTCTCTTTTTAAAAAGCAATAATAGTCTGAGGACACTTCATATTTGCCTCTTTAAATTGCCTCATCTGAATCTTTCCACTTTATAAGAAACATTAACTCTCCACTGCTGTCTGTGGCACCAATGATTCTCTCAGGATCAGGATCAAGACCTCCGGCAAAGCCCCTTGGGTTGTCAGCACCATCTCTTTTCTTCTTTGATGTGCTATCATCTGATTCACTGTCAGATAAAGATTTTCTTTTTATACCATCTTTTTCTCTTTTTTTGAGACAGAGCCCCAAGCTGTCACCCTGGATAGAGAGCTGTGGCATCACAGCTCACAGCAACCTCCAATTCCTGGGCTCAAGCGAGTCTCTTGCCTCCACCTCCCAAGTGGAGCTGGGACTACAGGCACCCGCCACAATGCCCGGCCATTTTTTGGTTGTAGCCATCATTGTTGTTTGGCGGGCCCGGGCTGGATTCGAACCTGCCAGCTCAGGTGTACGTGGCTGGCACCTTAGCCTGTTGAGCCACAAGCGCCGAGCCACCATCATTTTCTTTACCAGCTTTTTGAGAATTAAGAAATGCTTCAATTAACTCTGGACAATGTAAATTTTCTTCAGGTTCCCAAGTATTATCAGCATCTGTAAATCCCTTCCACTTCAGGAAATACTCCACCTTCCCATTTACTACTCAGGGATCCAGAATTTTTTTCACCACAAATTCTTCAGGCTCTGCCTCTTCAACCTTTTACTCTTTCTATTCTGATGCTTTCCCATTTTTTGCAATGTAGTTTTATTAGAGAACATTTTTTATTGCAGACTTGAAAAGCTATTATTCACCAGCTCCGAACTGCTCCAAGTTGCAAGTCTTTATTTTATAATTACTATTTTTTAGAAACAGAGTCTCACTTTGTCACCCTTGGTAGAGTGCTGTGGCGTCACAGCTCACAGCAACCTCCAGCTCCTGGGCTTAGGCAATTCTCTTGCCTCAGCCTCCCGAGCAGCTGAGACCACAGGTGCCTGCCACAACGCCCAGCCATTTTTTGTTGCAGTTTGGCTGGGCTGGGTTTGAACCCGCCACCCTCGGTATATGGGGCCGGTGCCCCACTCACTGAGCCACAGGTGCTGCCCTCATTGTAATTTTATTTTTAATTTTATTAATAATACATATTAAAGAAAAATGAAAAATAAAAGATCAATTGTTGAGACTTCCCTCATTTTCTTTCAGTATATAAAATATTATGTATTAAAAAGCTCTTATACCTATATATGATATACAAAATTGTGACAAAATGAAGACTCTAAAATCGTACCATTGTCAGTTGTTATGTTATGACCACCCTGAATGTAATTCAATATTATTCAAAAATGTAACGACTGCTGGGAGTTCCACTTCTGGAATGGAGGGAGGAATTGCTCCATGGATCACTCACCAACAAAACAACCATATCTTGTGAAAATAATAAAACAAGCAAATAAACAAATAACCATTTAATAGTCTTTGCAGATTGCCCCATGTGCTTATAGCAAATGAAGAAACACTTTTTCAAGAAAATTTACTAAATCTACATAAGAACAGCAAGAATCTGTGGCACTTGAGCTATAATCCATTTTTTTTCCCTCCCAGGCCCAGTGGAAACTCCAGTATAGGTGAGTATGACCAAGGAGACAGGACTCCCATTAGCTTCAGCCCTTATTCTCCCCAGAAGGGATACAACATTGCCCTAGAAGAGGCAGGATTGCCAGCATTTCTTATCACTGCTCTCCTCTCCTGTTGCAGAGGCCAAATCCCTGGTGAGAGGGAGGACTTCCTTCCTTCCTTCAGCCTCCATGGTAGAAAGTCTACCCCAGGCATGGCAGGCTGAGAAAATTGGAACCCAAATTGCCCTCACCAGAGGATATCACCCTCCCAGTGCACTACTCATAAATCACGAATATCATTTTGAGAGAAGTGAACCCTTTTTCCTGTCCCCAGTTCCAGAACAGCTCAGAGATTTTGCCCAGAGGTAGGCAGTTTATAGGAAAAGAGAGCTCTCAAGTTTTCCCCCAAAGGAACTGATTTGTTTGAAACAAAGAGTGAGATTTCAAACCTAAGAATGCTCTTGAAAGCAGTGGAGAATATGATGGTAAGCAATTAAGAGAAGGCTAGTAGCTCCATGAGAGCAACTGGCAAACCCTGGCCAATTTACCAGAGAAAAAGACAACTATCAACTCCTAGGTTTCAGAGCAAAACTCAAAGACTGGTCTCAAAATCTATCCTGCAAAGGGAATTGAATTTAATTGGGCCAGACTGTGGAGCAATTTATGCCCAAAGACATTAATGAAAGCAATAAAATAGTCAGCCAGCAATTAATAGAGCTGGATGTGATACCAACAGAGATAGATGATATAACAGACTGATCAAAAAAGAGATAGCCAAAGGGGGCCTGTTAAACCCACTATCATTCCAGGTGACTGTCCACATGCCAAGGATGTGTGGCTCTCTGAGGAACATCACAGGCTTTAAACTGTGGGAAAATAGACTTGATTGATACAATCCAGCCAAGTCACTAAACAAATAAGCAAACAACAACAAAAACAAGCCAGCAGTATCCACAAATTGCTACAATGTGTTACCTGAAGTGTCCAGTTTTCAACAAAAACGTATGAGACATTCAAAAAAAGGGGTGGGAGGAAGCATGACCCATTCACAGGAAAAAAATCAGGTGCAGAAATTGCCTATAGAAATACCCAGATGTTGTATTTAATAGATTAAGAAGTCAAAGTATTCATTCATCAAAAGTATGTTCAAAGAACTAAAGGAAAACTTGCTTAAATAAGTAAAGGAGTGTTTTATACTTGTAATCCCAGAGACTTGGGAGGCAGAGGCAGGAGGATTGCTGGAGTCCAGGAGTTTGGGGCTGCAGTGAGCTATGATTATGCCACTGCACTCCAACCTGGGTGATAGAGTGAGACTCTATCTCTACAAAAAAGAAGGAGGAGGAAGGGAAATAAAAGGAAGTAGGATGACAATGACAATGTCTCCTTATACAAAAATAAATTATACAAAAAAGGAGGACCAAATGAAAATTCTGGAGTTGAAAAGAATAATAGTTAAAATTAAAAATTCACTAGAGGGGCTCAGTAATATATTCAAACCAGCAGATGATAAAATTGGCACATTTGAAGATAAACCAACAGAAATCATGCAGTCTACAGACCAGATAAAAAAAGAAAATGTAGTAAAATGAACAGAACCTCACAGCAATGTGGGACACAGTTGGAAATATCAGAGAGAGAAAGGAGAAAAAAAAAAATGTGTGCCATAGAGTACTACTCAGACTTTTAAAAAAAAGGTTAACTAACACCTTTTGTAAAAACCTGGATGTAACTGTGCACCATTCTTCTAAGTGAAGTATCACAAGAATGAGAAAACAAATGCCACCTGTACTTACTACTAGAGTGGAACTTATCAATCAACACCCATGTGCACATTTGGCAGTAGGAAGAGGCAGGAGGAAGGGTTAAATTCACACCTACCAGGTATAATGCATGCTAACTGGATGATGGGCACACTTATAACTTTGAGTCAAACTGTACAAAAGCAATTCATGTAACCAAAACATTTGTACCCTCATAATATTCTGAAATTTAAAAAATTTAAAAATAAAAAAATTAGAATGAGAAAAAAATAAAACAAGTGTTAAATCAAATCACATTGCCTAATATCTTAGCTTCCTTTCTTCATTTGACCAATGATAAAATGGTATAATTAATTATGTAAAAATTTTAAATTTCATTAAGCTATTTACTTAAATAGAAAAAACCTCAACAAAATAATTACTGAAAAATTCCCAAATTTGATGAGAATATGAACCTATATATCCAAGAAGTTCAACGAACTCCAAGTTATACATGTAAAGAGATTCACATATAAGAACTATCAGAGGAAAAAATGCTAAAAGACAAAGAGAAAAAGAAAAGTTTGAAGGCAACAAGAGGAAAAAAAGATATTATGTAAAAGGAACACCACTAAAATTAACAGTTGACTTCTCAGCAGAAACAATAGAGGCCAGGAGGCAGTGGGATGATACAATCAATGTACCTAAAGAAAATTTTTTTTCTAATTTCAGAATATTACAGGGGTATACACATTTTTTATTAGATAATTTACTTTTGTACATTTTAAGTCAAAGTTATAAGTTGTCCCTTCACCCAGAAAGAAAATTCTTAACTAAGGATGTTGCATTCAGCAAAACTATTTTTCAAAATGGATGACAAAATAAAGCATTCTCACATAAGCAAAAACTGAAAGAATCTGTTGTTTAGCAGACCCACCTACCAAGAAATATTAAAGAAGTTCTTGGAGCCGGGCATGGTGATTCACACCTGTAATCCTAGCATTCTGGGAGGCCGAGGCGAGTGGATTGCCTGAGCTCACAGGTTCAAGTCCAGCCTGAGCAAGAGCGAGACCCTGTCTCTAAAAATAGCTGGGCATTGTGGCAGGTGCCTGTAGTCACAGCTACTTGCAAGGCTGAGACAAGAGAATTGCTTAACCCCAAGCATTTGAGGTTGTTGTGAGCTATGAAGCCATGGCACTTTACTAAGAGTGACAAATGAGACTGTACCTCAAAAAAAAAAAAAGTTCTTTAGAGGTGAAATGAAATGACTTCTGACAGCAATTCAAATCCACAGAAAAAATGAAGAGCAGCCATAAAGGTAACTATGTGATTATAAGGTGCACTATAAATGCATATTCACCTTTCTTCTCTTGACTGATTAAAAAAGTATTTACATAAACAATATGTACACACCTATATTGCTGTACCTATATGTATATAGAAATGTAATATATTTGACAATAACAGAACAAAAAAAAGAGCAATTGAAAAGCTGTATTGAAGTAAAGAAATGGCATTAGATGGTAATTTGAATTCACAGGAAAAAAACATAAGAGAATCAAACATGACAAATAAAGGTAACAAAACAAACTCTACATATACATGTTCTCCCTTTTCCCACCTTCTTTAAAATACATAAAATTATATAATAATTACAACAGTATATTTTTGAGTTTGTAAAATATAGATGTGATATGCATAATAATAATAATGGCACAAAAGGGGGAAGAGAGACCGTAGCTAAATGGGAGGACTATATCTATATCTAGAGCCTTACCTAGAGTGTAGTTAGTGTAAATCTGAAATCTATTCTGATTAAGATGCATATAGAAGCCTTAAAGTAACCACTAAGAAAATTACTCAGAAATAGTGAAAAGAAATCATTAAATGAGTTTAAATATTATCCTTAAAATATTCTCTTAATGCAAAAGAAAGTGGAAAAAGAGAAATAGAGGAACAAAAAAAGACATGAAACATTTAGAGAATGAAAAGTAAAATCTTTTTGACATACATAAATCAAAGACAAGAATGGAGCCAGGTGTGGTATCTCATGCCTATAATGTTACACTCTGGAAGGCCAAGGCTTTGGGATCACTTGAGCTCAGGGGTTCAAGACCAGTCTGAGCTAGAGTGAGACCCTGCTTTTACTAAAAATAGAAAAAAAAAATAGCCAGACATTGTGACAGATGCTCGTAGTCCCAGCTACTCAGGAAGCTGAGGCAGGAGGATCACTTGAGCCCAGGGGTTTGAGGTTGTTATGAGCGAGGCTGATGCCATGGCACTCTAACCTGGGCAACAGAATGAGATTCTGTCTTAAAAATATAATAATAAATAAAAATAAAATAAAAAGACAAAGATGGAAGTTATTGCCACTTCTATAGTCAATGAACAATTCAAAAATGAAATTAAGGAAACATTTCCACTTATAATAGTATCAAAAAGAATAACATACTTAAGAATAAATTTAACAAAAGAAGTGCAAAATTTATACTTTTGAAACTTAATAAAAGATGCACAAAGTAGAAGGATTCACACTTTCTGACTCCAAAATGCACTGCAAAGCAACAGTTATCAAAACAGTGTGGTACTGATGCAAGGTCAATATATAAATCAAGGGAAGAGAACTGAGTGCATAAATAAACCCATATATCTATGATCAACTGATTTTCAGCAAGGATGCCAAGACCATTTAATGGGTAAGAAAAGTCTTTTCAGTAAATAATACCAGGAAAACTGAATCGCCCCATGCAAAAGAATGCATTGGACACTTACATCACAACCTAGATAAAAATTAACTCAAAATGTATGAAAAACTTAAGTGTAAAAGCATAAAATTTTTAGAAGAAAAGGGTAAATTTTTATCATCTAAGACTTGGCAAAGCATTCTTAGATATAACAACAAATGCATGAGCAGCAAAAAAAAAAAATTGAGACTATAAGAATGGAAAAGCAAGTATTCGATGTACTCAATACTGGTATGAAACCAATATATCAACAACTACACACCCACATGAAAGAAAAACACAAGTATATTCTAGTGAGAGGGGAGAGGAGAGAAAAGAGAAAGGGGAGGAGAGAGAGTGATTGGCAAGTTCTCACCTAATGTGCACAATTTAAAGTTATCCGGCCCACCCCCTGGTTGAAGGGCTCAACTATAACTTGAACCCTACCTTAGAAATAAAAAAATGTAACCTAAACATTTGTACCCTCATATTAATCTGAAATTTAAAAAAAGGAAAAAATAGATAAGTTGCACTTTATTAAAATTAATACCTTTGTGCTTCAAAAACCACTACCAATAAAATGAAAAGACAACCCACAGCATGCAAGAAATATTTGTAAGTCATATACTTGATAAGGTACATGAATCTAGAATCTATAAAGAACATTTCAAACGCAATAGTAAAAGAATAACTCAATTTAAAAATGGGCAAAGGTTTGGGTAGCTATCAAAGAAGATAGGCCAACAGCCCATGAGGACATGAAAAGATGCTTTACACCTTTAGCCACCAGGGAAATGCAATCAAAGTCACTTACTGTAAAATGATGCAACCACTTTAGACAACAGTCTGGCAATTCCTCAAATGCTTAAACATAGAACCAACATACGGCCCAACTATTGTGCTCTATGTATACAACCAAGAGAAAGGAGAACATATGTCTGCCAAAAAACTCTAACATGAATGTTCATAGCAGCCTATTCATCATGGCCAAGAAGTGGAAACAATCCAAATGTCCATCAGCTGATGAACAGATTAAACAAAATTGATATATTAATAGCTGCTTTACCTATAATATTGTCTTCACCTGGCTCCCCTCCCATAGCCAAATGCCTGTTTAATCTCTAGGTTTCCACCAAAGATTCACTTCTCTCAAACCTTCCTTGGTTGTCCTAAAGTTATTCATTTCTCCCTAGGATTTCCAAAGCATGTATTTATTCCTTTTGTCTTCTTTGCGGCACAGCTGGGACGGAGCTGCGGAGCTGCAAGGCTAGTGTGGAGAGCGTAAAAGCTGCTCAGCACACACCACAGGAGCTCCAACTAAGCAACCGAGATGGACAGAATAAGAGTTTTCAGCAATTTGGCATAAAAGTCACAATCACTTCCTTTTTAAAGACATCTCCGATGCCACCTTCTCACAAGGAGAACAAGAAACAGAAACTTAAATTCCATCTTTAATGCATATAGGAAACATCTGTAACCTCAAACCACAGTATATTGGGGGGAAGAGGCATCCAATGGAGGAATGACAAATGACTTAGCAGAACAGAGGGAGGTCAAATCCAAGTGCGTGCAGAGGTGATACTGGCGAGAAGCAAACTGATTTGACCCACAGGACCCCAGAATGGCTCAGAGAGTCGAGATACCAGCTCCCTAAAACATTAAGGATGACTAAATGTTAATAACCAGGAGATTGCTTGAGAATCCTTAAAAGGAAAAAAGGAGTCCTCCTGTTCTCATTCCTGCCTCTCTTGGCCTGGCAACCACCTCTCTGGAAAAAATTTTGAACCAAAGAGGATATTAACAAAGAAAATGGTGGTGGGAAGTGCAAGAGTGAAAACAGAATTTTAGGCAAAGTCTGTTCACTAAAAGTCAAGAGCCTTGTCAGCCTCCGTCCTTTGCCCAGCTCAAAACATGAGTGGCCAGGTTCATACTTCCCAGCAGAGGAGTCAAAGTTTCTTCTGTGGAGAAACCGACCATGCACACTGCAGGGAGGTTCTTTACCTACTGACAGATGAGGTCCACAGAGAGAGAGCAGGCTGACACACACAGCCCCCGCCCCTGCATCAAGGTTTCTTATTCCGAGTACCATTGACCAGATAGTTCATTGTAGGAGGCTGTTCTGTGCATTGTAGGATGTACCACAGCATGGCTGGCCTCTGTCCACTAGATACCACTAATATTCTTTTCCCAGTTGTGAACATCAAAAATGTCTCCAATAGGGAGGTGCTTGTGGCTCAAGGAGTAGAGCACCAGCCCCACATACCAGAGGTGGTGGGTTCAAACCTGGCCCCAGCCAAAAACTACAGAAAAAAAAAAAAAAAAAAAAGAAAAGAAAAGAAAAGAAAAATGTCTCCAATAGAGGTGAGGATAAAAAAATCACCTCCAGCTGAGACACTCTCCTACAATGAAGCTCCTCGGCTGGCAAGCCCTGCTCTTCACAGGGAGTTTCTAATCAGCTTGCTAGCATTTCACCAGTTCTTTGAGCATAGGCTCCAACAACCTAAACAAAAATAAACTGTAATTAATATTCCCAGAGAGATAAGAAAAGATGTTGCATATTGAAACAAAAACAGTGTGTTATATAACAGAAACAGAAAACAAGAAAAACTCTTGGCTATGAAAATATCAAAAATAATCTTCAGAATTCAGAAGAAGGGTTAGGAGAAAGAACGAAACAAATCTCACCAAAGGTAAACCACAACAGAAATTAAACATAAAACCTAAGAATATTCGAGTAGCAACTGCAGATGACTAACATCTAACTAGTTAAGTATTCCAGGGGAAATGAGAAAAACTAAAGGGGAAAAGTTATCAAATAATTTTTTTTTTTAATGTCTAGATGTCAGGGGTCCCACCCTGAGAACAACATCTGCCGAGACCTGTGGAAACTGGCCGCACCTAAAGAAATATAAAGTTAGGAGTGGTGGTAAAGAAAGACAAGAGACATAGGGTAGAATTAAAAGTGGAGCTCAGGGGTCCATTGTCCATTGTGGGATTCCAGCAATGGCCTAGAGTGTTTGCTCCACTCTGATTTTATTGAATTCTATTTGCCCAGAGGGTAAGATGAAGGAGGGAACAAAGACGTCAGTAGTTTCTTGGACTGAACATATCAGCTCCTATTGTTATTATTATTAACCTTAAGGGTGGCCTTCAGAAATCTGAAATCTGAGCCTTGTATTGGGATAGCCTCCTGCTTGAGGTCATACACACGGATTTCTAGGGGGGTGTTAAGCTCTCCTAGTTCTCTGTGGAGTAAAATGCCACCAGAATTAATCTTCTCTGAGGGATGGGTGGGAGGGAGGCATTTTCCTCCCATCACCACCACAAAGGATTTTCCTCTGCTATAAGGGATATAAGCTCTTCTGCCCCTATCTCAGAGCTCGAGCTACTCCCTTGGTCTCTGCCCCAGGCAAATGCAAATTTCCACTGTGGGTATCTGCTTTGCCTGTTTAATGGGCAGGAAACGCCCTAGAAGATGTATCTTTTCTTAGGACTTGTCATAGCCTCTTCTATGACCATTATGCTCCTCAGAGTGCTCACAGACCCAGCAGGGTGTTTGTAAGCTGTATCCCTTACAGGCTAGAATTTCAAAAAAGGCAAGAAGCTTGCTAGCAATGGCTAGCTTAAATGTAAACTAGCTGGCTTTCCTTTGTTCCAACTCACTCAGCTTACTTTTAATTTTCCTCTTTTTCTGGAGGTGCTTTCCTTTGCCAAGAATGAGATCTTTGGTCCCCATTCTCCCAGCATCCAGATGTTAGCGTCTGAGTGCCTAGTAAAATACATTTTTAAAAAATTCATATATCAAGTTGTTGCATTAAATTGTAGGAAGAAAAAAGATCCTAAAACCTTTCAGAGAGGGAAAAAACAATCTTTGTGTACAAAAGATTGGGAATCAGAATGAGGTCAAGCCTCCCCATAGCAACATTAGAAACAGGGAGATAATGGATCAATGCATTCAAAAATCTTTAGGTGTTGCTCAGTGGAGAGAAAGAGCACCCAAACACCTCCTTTATAAGAGGAAGGGCTTTATTCACCAGCTGGGAGCTTACAGCATAGAAGAATTCCAAATGGCCGCGCTCCCCAACTGGCTTGGTCTTTCCCTTTTTATCAACAGTAAAAAAGTTCCACCCCACGGCTATCCTTCTCATTGGCCAGTTTGAATCAAGTGGGAGATGCTATTCCAGCCCCTACAGAATTACAGGATTTCACAGAACTTAGAAATTTCCAAGTTCCAGAAAGTTAAGTTTACAAATTCCCAAGAGCTGAGTCACCATAGAGAGGACCCTGCAGGTGTATCCTTGTGGTCTCCTTGAGAAGACCTGTTCTCCTAGACCTCACCCTTCTCGGGTATCCTCTCTCATTGGTAAATAATTAGTACCCATAAATTCTATGCCCAAATTATCAACCAAGATGTTTAGAATAGGTATGAATTGTTAAAACTTAGCCAGTGTTAGGAAAAGCCTTGGACAAGGTAAGTTTAATAATATTTAATCAAGCAAATAATGATTCGTGAATCTAGCAGCTCTCAGAACCAGAACAGGTTCCAAGAAATCTGGCCAGTAAAATGGTTAGGAAGCATTTATGGACCAAAAATGGAAGTGAGGGACAGAGACAGCTTAATTGGTTACAGCTCAGTGTTTTGCCTTATTTGAATCAGTTGCGTTTTCTGTGATTGACTAAAACTCAACTGCTACAATTGGCTAAGACTTAACTATTTGTACAAGGGTATATTCTTGGCCCAGCATGGTGACTCACACCTGTAATCCCAGCACTTTGGAAAGCCTAAGGCTGAAGGATTGCTTGAGCCCAGGAGTTCAAGACCAGCCTGGGCAACATAGTGAAATGCTGTCACCGCTACTAAAAATTAGCTGGGTAACTCCAGCTACTCAAAAAAGACTGAGGCAGGTGGATCACATGAGTCCAGGAGTTAGAAGTTACAGTGAGCTATGGATGTGCCACTGCAATTCCAACCTGGGCAGCACAGTGATATTCTGTTTCTAAAAGAAAAAAAAAAAGAGTATACTCCTAAATTAGGCTTTCAGTTAGTTTATGTACTAAGTTAGATTGCAGTTCCTTACATAAGGACTCAAATATGGAGGCATTCTCAACTACAGAAAAAAATAGAAAAGGAAAGGTAATCATGGGTTGTTTTTTTTTTTTTGGTACCACAGGAATAATGTTTTCATAGTCAAAACAAGAAACACTGTATATAGAATAGGCAAAAAAAGATATAATATTAAGAGGATGGAAGGAGAAGAGATGTGTAAGAGAGATAAAAATCTTCATCTGTCATAAAAGAAAATAACAGAGACCTTCCATTTCTAACAACATAGTGGTTACATGCTGAAAACAAAAGGAAGTCCCCGACAAAAGAGAAAAACCTCATCTTAATAGCATTAATGAACTGATCAGGAAGAAAGGAGTTCTGAGGCCAAGTACTCAGCTGAAGTGGGTACTCAAGAGGTAAGTGGAGCTGCTGGCTTTTGCTGTGAGACTTTTTTGCTAAATCTGGTGAGCTTGACTTTCAGTTTTCAAGGACATTTAGGATGTAGGGAAGAGATAATGCCAAGGTTCTAGTTAAGGTGAATCTAAGTGGTGTTTCTCTTCCCTAAGACTGGGACTTCAAAAAGGCACATGCTCAGAGTACAGGTGAACTGTAAATAAACCAGCACTCCCCTTCAGGGAGAAGCATGTTATGTCCAACTTTGCAGTGAACTGGGTGGGTGTATGCCTTAGATCCCAGCAAGAACAGCACGGCTTCACCAGGGAATTGCACAGTTTAATGATGGGTCTATTTATAAAGGCATGGGTCAGGGAAGAATCCGGGTGCTAGCAATTGCAGGGAACCATTACCATTTCCAAGGATGAAACACACAGTAGCCAGAATCCAGCGAAAACAGCCATTTGATGAGGGCTTCCCAGGAGCACAGCCAATCCACCCATCAAGGAGAGAACCTGGGGCTCCACTCTCCTCTTGACCTCTCGCGCCCTACAGAGGTATCTCTCTGACCAGTCCTAAGACTTCAACACTGAGCACTTTTGAGCGCAGGACTGACCTTCACCGAAATTAGGATTCTTCAGCCCATTCAGAGTTGTCACAGACAACCACTGGAGGCTGCTGCCTCCCAGGTCTAAATTCGGATTCGTATATACTTTGACTTCAAATTTTGAGTCCCTTTGGGAAGTTTCCATCTGAGAGATGCTTCTAACATGCAGCTCTTTTATAGACAAGAGATTATCAGCATCTTCAATCTAAAAATTGATCAGCTCTGGTTTTTACATGTGTCCTCTTACCTAGAATGTCTTTGATCATGTGCCACCAGGCAGCTATCTCTTTAAGAATGGTCATTAGTTATAATCATTAGAACTTCATAACATATGATATATAAAGTCCCAGGAATATATTTTGGACAATTGATTTTTTTTCTACAGGGGAAAAAAAGGATCATTTCCTCCAAGCTTCACCTGTATTTTGCCTGCCCCTCCTCCTTACCTAATCTGAGCACTCTCTATGTTCCTGACAGCTGACCAGTTTACTGCACATAATCAAGTCCCCATAGCGAGTACTTCACAACCAAACAAATATATGAGTTAACTTGATACTCACATGTATAAACATTAAGTTAGATCTCTAGAGCATACAAAAGTAAATTCCAGGGCGGCTCCTGTGGCTCATCGAGTAGGGTGCCGGTCCCATATATCAAAGGTGGCAGGTTCAAACCCTGCCCCAGCCGAACTGCAAAACAGAAAAATAGCCGGGCATTGTGGCAGGCGCCTGTGGTCCCAGCTACTCAGGAGGCTGAGGCAAGAGAATCGCCTAAGCCCAGGAGTTGGAGGTTGCCATGAGCTGTGTGACGCCATGGCACTCTACCGAGGGTGACAAAGTGAGACTCTGTCTCTACAAAAAAAAAAAAGTAAAAGTAAATTCCAGAACAATTAAACGAACACAGAGGACAACTTCATAATCCTGAAAAGTAAGAGGCATTCCTAAGTAAGGTTAGAAAAAGAACTAGAATCCGCGCTTTCTCACGTACCATGTAAATTTCCCCACCAGGCTATAATGGCAAAGTAACTGCAGTTGTAATATTTGTAAGGGCTCATGATATGATTTAGATATAAAAGGAAAAATAGTACTGCCTCAAATTTATTAAACATCTAATAAAATGTTGACAACATATAATACGTCAGGGGGCAAGCTCTAACTTGGCCCAATGTGTATATCGTTATATATAAATATCATACAATTTATCATGAGAATAAAAGCAGTTTCTACCTAATAAAAGTAGACATTTATAAAAATTATTTCAATGTTTTAAGACCAAAAAGTATATTTTGTGTGGAATATGGGAGCAGTTTAGTGAGATTGATAGGATGTGGGAAGGATATAGGTCTCAGTTTGGCTCTGAGGACCTCTGGTTACTTCCAAATGTCATCTTGTCCACTGCCAAGCTGCAGCTGCATTTGGCCCCCAACCATGTTCCCTAAAGATGTTACATCACAGCAACAGGGATGTAAGAAACACAATGCAACTTCTTGAAATGTAAAGATGTTTCCTAGCGTAGGACTGACAGTCTTCTTTCTGGAGTCACTCTCTCCTTTCCCCTTCAGGTAAACCTTCCAGAAATTGACTCATGCCAAGCAGTTTTATGCATAATGCATGCTCATGAAAGACAGTAAACCTCAAACAAAATCAGCTTCATTTTCTCTATTCTAATGCTATTTCCTAGGGAAGCAGTATCTGATTTTATAACATTTCTCTGCCAATTATCTTAATGAGTCTACATATCAGCAATTCATCAGGATCTGTAACTGACAGTACCAATTATTCATAATTGTAACTTTTTATAATCACATTTACATTGACGTCATTGCCCTATCCATTTTTCAGTAAGAAAAAGAAAGAGGGGAAAAAAAAAAAAGAAAAAGAAAAAGAAAGAGGGCAGATTAAAAAAAAAAAACAACTAGTTGCCCTTTTGATTCTCCCTTATAAGTACAAGAACATCAGATAAAAGATATTTTAAAGGGCGGCACCTGTGGCTCAGTGAGTAGGGCACCGGCCCCATATACCGAGGGTGTCGGGTTTGAACACAGCCCTGGCCTAACTGCAATTTAAAAAAAAAAAAATAGCCGGCGTTGTGGCAGGCTCCTGTAGTCCCAGCTATTCAGGAGGCTGAGGCAAGAGAATCGCCTAAGCCCAAGAGCTGGAGGTTACAGTGAGCTGTGACATCACGGAAAGTGAGACTCTGTCTCTAAAAAAAATAAAAGATATTTTAAAATCCTGACAGAGCTAGCTGTATGTCTTTTGCACGTAGTTAGATTCTATCTGTGTAAGGAGTTATTTGACTATTGGGGGTATATGATATCAAAATGATAATCCTTCTACCCAGGCTTCTATCATAGCTTTTCTCACTTTAAATTGCAATTAACTTTTTTTCCGAGATCATCTTTCTCATTGTGAATTCCTTAAGATGTTCTTGTTTATCTCTAAATCCCTAGAAATAGCATGTTCTTAGTTTCCAGTAGACACTTAATATATGTCTCTTGAATAATTAATTTATAAAATCCCATTAAATTTATATAGAAATGATTAAAATGTGTCCTAATTTGGCTTCAAGAAATCTATTGCCATTTATAATGCATTTCAAGGCTACTGAAATCCATCACCAATAATTCTCTGTGTACTACACTATACTTTTCTATTTTATTTGGATTATTTCCTTCAGCATACTGACTCACTCTGATTTCTTCTTATCTTAAAAAATTATCTTAGCTGGGTGAGGTGGCTCATGCCTGTAATCCTAGCACTTTGGGAGGCTGAGAGAGGAGCACCGCCTGAGCTCAGGAGTTTGAGACTAGCCTAGCAAGAACAAGACTCCATCTCTACTAAAAATAGAAAAATTAGCAGGTGTGGTGTCAGGCATCTGTAGTCCCAGTTACTTGGGAGGCTAAGGCAGGAGGATCTCTTGAGCCCACAAGTTTGAGGTTCCTGTGAGCTTTGCCACCACAGCACTTTACTCAAGGTGACAGAGTGAGACTCTGTCTCACAAATAACAAACACACAAAAAATTATGTTACTCCTGGAAGTCATCAAAAAAATATAGTATAGGGCAGCGCCTGTGGCTCAAAGGAGTAGGGCACTGGCCCCATATGCCGCAGGTAGTGGGTTCAAACACAGTCCCGACCAAAAACTGAAAAAAAAAAAAAAAAATATATATATATATATATATATATATATACACACACATATAATAAAGTAATGTCTCAGGATATAAAATCAATGTCCACAAGTCAGTAGCCTTTGTATATGCCAATAACAGCCAAGATGAGAGGCTAATTAAGAACACAATTCCCTTCACCATAGCTTCAAAGGAAATGAAATACCTAGGAATTTACCTAATAAAAGAGGTGAAGGACATCTATAGAGAAAATTATGAAACACTAAGAAAAGAAATAGAAGAAGATATTAACAAATGGAAGAATATACTATGCTCATGGCTGGGAAGAATTAACATTGTTAAAATATTTATACTTCCCAAAGCAAACTACAGGTTCAACGCCACTCCTATTAAAATACCAATATCGTACTTTCAAGAGTTGGAAAAAATAATTCTTCATTTTCTATGGAACCAGAAAAAACCCATATAGCTAAGGCAGTTCTTAGTAATAAAAACAAAGCCAGAGGCATCAGCATATCAGACTTTAGGCTGTACTACAAGGCCATAGTGGTCAAAACATCATGGTACCGACACAAAAATAGAAACATAGACATTTGGAACTGAATAGAAAACCAGGAAATGAAACTAACATCTTACAGCCACCTGATCTTCAATAAACCAAACAAGAACATACACTGGGGGAAAGACTCCCTATTCAATAAATGGTGCTGGGAGAACTGGATAGCCACATGTAAAAGACTGAATCTGGACCTACATCTTTCTCTGCTCACAAAAATTGATTCAAGATGGATAAAGGACTTAAATTTAAGGCATGAAATGATAAAATTCCTCAAAGAAAGCACAGGAAAAACACTGGAAGATATCAGCCTGGGGAAAGACTTTGTGAACAAGACATCAGTGGCAATTGCAACAACAACAAAAATAAACAAATGGACTTAATGAAACTGAAAAGCTTCTGTACAGCTAAGGAGACAACCAAAGCAAATAGGCAACCTACATACAGGGAAAGGATATTTGCATATTTTGAATCAGACAAAAGCTTGATAGGTAGGATTTATAGGGAACTCAGATTAATCCACATGAAAAAAGCCAACAATCCCATATATCAATGGGCAAGAGACACGAATAGAACCTTATCTAAAGAAGACAGATGAATGACTAGCAAACATATGAAAAAATGCTCATCATCCCTAATTATTAGAGAAATTCAAGTCAAAGCCACTCTGAGATATCATCTAACCCCAGTGAGAACGGCCCACATCACAAAATCTCAAAACTGCAGATGCTGGCATGGATTTGGAGAGAAAGAAACACTTTTACACTGCTGGTGGGACTGCAAACTGATACAACCTTTTTGGAAGGAAGTATGGAGAAGCCTTAAAGAACTCAAGCTAGACCTCCAATTTGATCCTGCAATCCCATTACTGAGTGTCTACCCAGAAGGCAAAAAAGGACACTACCATAAGGACACCTGCACTAGACTGTTTCTTGCAGCTCAATTTACAATTGCCATAATTTGTCTTTTAACATTTATATTGGACAAGGGTATGACGCGTCTGTCTGCAGTACCTTTGGCAGGGCCAGTCTCCAAGGGATTATAGAATAGACTTCACCAACTTGGGATCCTGGGTAACACTGCCACAGGTCAAAGAAGCCATTTTAAAGCAAAATCATTTGTAGCCATGGGCACGTGGATCCACAGATCCTTCCACATACTGCATTCCCCACAGCGTCAGCCTGAGAGCACTTTGGAAAGGTGCCGTAGGTCTGCCCACCTGTGGACAGTACCCCCAGGGGACTGCATAGTCCTTCAGGACACAACTTAGTATTCATCACGTGCATGATCATGGCCCCTATTCCTGACGAGCACACCAACAGCCTCAGGAACCAAGGGGTAGAAATAAGATTGGCTCCACTCAGTGTGCCTCCCATGATCCCACTTGCAGAATTGGGGTTCCCCATCCCTGTGACTCCGGGCTCTTCTGGATTCAAGGTCCTGCTTCTCAGAGAGAAGAGAAGCTTGAATACTTTCACCAGGGACAAAATGTTTCACTGAGCTCAAAACTGCAGCTAATACCTGGGCAAGATGGACTCCTCATGTCCATGAAGCAACGAAGGACAGAATTTATTGACAGGAGTAACCAACATTGATTATAAGGTAGAGATAAGATTGCTGCCACTTTGTAGGTCAGGGTCCAATGAGGTGGGGAACCTGTGGCCGTCAGACCACATTGTGGTCTTCTAGGTCCTCAAGTGCTCCCTTCCTGTTGACTGAATCCATATTTTACAGAACAAATCCTTTTCTTAAAAGGGGTGCAGCAGAGAAAGATGAAATTTTTCTTGCCTCCTTTGATGAGTAAAAAAGAACAATCTTGAAATCAGAAGGCCACAGGCTCCCATCCCCTATAAGAAAATAGAAGATAGGTTATAGAGGAAGAGGGTGAAGTACATGATGACCTTGGAAACAGCTGTAGGAGCAGTGACTATGCTTTGTCCTACCGATCTTCGCATTGTAAGACTTTTTTTTTCCTAAAGATTATGACCAGTCCCCACCTTTATTCTTCAGTTGATAGATATTTATGTATTTCTACTTTTTGGCTTTTATGCCTAATGATGCTATGAACACTCATGCACAAGTTTTTACATAAAAATACGCTTTTAATTCTCTTAGAATTAAAGTGGAATGGAAGTGCCGGGTTATTTGGTGAGTCTACATTAAATCATTTGAGCTTTCTACAAGAAACTTCCATCAAATATAATGATATAAGTTGGCTGAAGGAGAAAGGATGAAGAAAGCATGAAAGCATTATTTTAACATTAATGACTATATTAATATCAGATAAAGTAGTCTTCCATGAAAAGAAAATCACAAGAAACAAAGTGGGGCATTTGATAATGAAGAAAGTATCAATTTGCCAGGTGGACATGATGATCCTAAGTGTTATGGCACCAAACAACTGAGCATCAAAACACATGTCACAAAGCTACCTTCATTGTCCTACTCCCACTCCCAGGAAAGGAGTGGCTGATTGGCTAAAATAACTTGTGTTACAATGGGTTTGGGATAAAGGTTTACATGCCTCATTACAACTGCTTTGCAAGTAGCCAGAACATTAAAAAAAAGTCACACTCAAGAGAGAGCTCCAAGAACCAGAGGCAAGAGTTCACGCCTTAAGCAGTGGCCAAGGAACACGGGCCTGAAAGCAGAATGCATGGCCTGGTGCAGTAGCTCAAGCCTTGTAATTCGAGTGTTCTGGGAGGCCAAGACAGGAAAATAGCTTGTGCTGAGGAACTGGAGATCAGCCTGAGCAAAAGCGGGACCCGTCTCTACTAAAAATAGAAAAATTAGATGGATATCATGGTATACACCTGAAGTTCCAGCTACTTGGGAGGCTGAAGCAGGAGGATTGCTTATGGCCAGGAGTTTGAGATTATAAGTGAGCTTTGACACCACTACCTAGGGTAACAGAGCAATCTGCTATCTCAAAAAAAGGAAAGGAAAGGGAAAAGGGAAAAAGGAAAAAGAAAAAGAAAAGAAAAAAGAAAGGAAGAGGGGGGAAAGAATGGAGTCAAAGACTCAGGCAGCTGGGAAGACAGAACTATTCTTACTATTTCAAGGCAATAGTAAGTCATATGCATTATCTCATAATTTTCACAGTAGCCCTGTTGTATTGGTTTCCTATTGCTGCTGTAAGAAGTTAGCACAATCTTGGTGGCTTAAAACACATTTATTATCGGCTCGGTGCCTGTGGCTCAACAGGCTAAGGTGCCAGCCACGTACCCCTGAGCTGGTGGGTTGGAATCCAGCCCAGGCCCGCCAAACAACAATGACGGCTGCAACCAAAAAATGGCCGGGCGTTGTGGTGGGTGCCTGTAGTCCCAGCTACTTGGGAGGCAGTGGCAGGAGACTCGCTTGAGCCCAGGAATTGGAGGTTGCTGTGAGCTGTGATGCCACAACACTCTACCCAGGGTGACAGCTTGAGGCTCTGCCTCAAAAAAAAAAAAAAAACAAAAACACATTTATTATCTTACAGTTGTGTAGGTCCAAAATTTGACATGTGTCTCGCTGAGCTAAAATCAAGGCATCAACAAAGCTTTGTTCTTTCCCATACACTCTTGGTCAGATCTGTTTCCTGGCCTTCTCCAGCTCCCAGTGGCTACCCACATTCCTGGGCTTGTGGGCTCCTTCAACCATCTTCAAAGCTAGAAAAAACATTTCAAGTCCATTTCACATTACGTCACTCTGACCTCTTCTGTCTCACCCTTCACTTTTTTTTTTGTAGAGACAGAGTCTCACTTAATCACACTCGGTAGAGTGCCATGGCGTCACACAGCTCACAGCAACCTCCAGCTCCTGGGCTTAGGCGATTCTTCTGCCTCAGCCTCCTGAGTAGCTGGGACTACAGGTGCCCACCATAACACCCGGCTATTTTTCTGTTTTGCAGTTCCTTTTAAGGACTCTTGTGATTACACTGGGTCCACTCAGAAAATCTAGAGCAGCAGTTCTCAACCTGTGAGATGCAACCTACAGGAACTGTATTAAAGGGTCGCGTCATTAAGATGGTTGAGAACCACTGATCTAGAGAAAACTCCAATTTTAAGGTCGGCTGTGCAAACTTAATTCCCCTTTACCACATAAGGTAACACATAACCCATTCATGGGTTTCAGGGATTACAATGGGGACATCTTCAGAGGCTATTATCCTACCACACCAATAAAATGGGTCCTATTATTCATAATTTAACACCTAAAGGAGTGCTCTCGATGAGAGGCAATTTACCCTAATAAAAGGTGCAAGTAGTGAGACATTTTTGGTTTTTACCACTGGGAGAAAGCGTCACTGGTATCCAGCAGGTAGAGATGCTAAACGTCCTACAAGACACGGACAGAGCTCCCTAACAAAAAAGCATTTGGTCCAAAATGTCAGTGGAGCTGCCATTGAGAAAGACCATATTCAAAATCCTGAGACTTATCAACCTGAGCAAGAGCAAGACCCTGTCTCTACAAAAAATAGAAAAATGACCTGGGTGTGGCGGCTAATTAGTCCCAGCTACTCAGGATTCTGAGGCAAGAAGATCACTTGAACTCAGGAGTCTGAGGTTACAGTGAGCTAGGATCATGCCACTGCACTTGCACTCTAGCCCTGAGTGACAGAGTGAGACCTTGTCTAAAAACAAAGAAAAAACCCCTGAAACTTGGAAGAGATAAGTATTATGACCACAGTCACAGCCACTAAGTGTTAGAGACACAATGTAAACCCAGGTCCACCTGACTTTGGATTCTGGACACTTTCCAACCATGTCCACTGCAGCACTGTGCTATGAATTGACCCGAGCAAAACCTAATGTCTCCTCCATGGGTACACTTATGTACAAATAAATGAGGACTTCTTTAGCCTCGTTATTCTGAAGATGCAAATGTCCAGCTCCCAGGGAACTGTGCCTTGGTGATTTAGTCAAAGCTTTCTTGTTCAGTAGTCTAAGTTGCTGTAGTTCTTTCAGGGAAGTTTTCACTCAGTTCTTAGAGTTATTTAGAGAAAATGATGGGGAGTAGCATGTTTTCTCAGTGCTACGGTAGAAAGGGAACTGGGAGGGAGATGAGATGTCATAACTATTTACCCATCTCCCTGACCCTTATTGCTCTGCTTACCAGAATGTCAGTTGCTAAGACTATTCAGAAATACGTGTTGTCTATGAGGATGGATAAAGACCAGAGTGTGTAGATTCTAAGTGCCCACTAAGCATAAATTGCTGAATGTTAAATCCCAGCATACTTACATGAACCATGTTTCAAAGCAACACATGATATTTATCATCCAACATGTGAAAAAATATTGCTTTAGCATAATGCAACAAAAAGTAGATTGCCTAGTCACACACGATTCTTTTTGTAGTTTACCGTTTTAAACAATCACATCATTAACGACTCACTGCATCTGAACATTGACATTGCACAAACCATTATATCATTAAATAAACACTGAAAATAATTATAACAACAATATTATTTTCTATGGCCATATGTTCCCTGCAGCACCAGGAATTCATTTGACTGTAATTACAGCATCTCAAAATGTACAAATATCAGCATGAAGTTAAAAGACCTTAATTAGGGAACACCTTTAACTTTCATTGGGTAAATAGTTACATTTCAACATCAATAACAGCAATTCACATAATTATATGTTTATATACAGGGCTTACTTAGTCTAAATTATTTAACAGCTCCAATCAATCTTCCTGCCCTGTAGAGTCTATTACAGTGTCATATATATATATATCAGCTAAATGGAACATAACCTATATGAAGGAAATTGCACATCTTTCAGAAGTGGTCATTAATTATTTAAGGCTTCTCTGCTGCCTCCCTGAGTTCTACAGATCAGAAAATTAATCAGTTTTCCCAGAAGCTTCAAGAAGCTAGTGACTCTTGAAGGGTCACCCAGCTGCTAGCATCAGAACCAAGACTAAACCTCAGTTCTCTCCCAAATCCAAGCTACTAGAGATAAGCGATCACATCTCCCTGACTCCCTGTGGGGCTGACAAGGTGTCCGGTAGAGTAAAGTATCTACCGAATTGAAAACTCAGCCTCGTGCTGTCTGCACCAAGCTCTTGCCAACATCTTGTTTTATCATTAGAGCTGATATGCAGCCTAATAAACTTCAAACTTGACTTTTGAGCAAATGATGTTAACCTCTCCTCTCATCTTAACATGAGAGTGAAAATAATAATGATTCCTATTCATAGGATTGTGAGAACGTGAGATAATTTGCATAAAGTTCTTAAAACAGTACCAAGCACTTACAATAAACTCTCCATACATGTTTATCTGTTACTATTATTATTAACATCATCATAATTTTGCTGGAATATAAGTTCCTGAGGGCAGGCACTATGCCCGTTTCTTTGGTACATCACTGTACCAAATATTTCAAAGGCTAACTTGGTGACTTGGACAGAGAATACACTCAGTGAATACTTATTGGAGAAGTGAACAATAAACCAGTGTAGTCTCCATTTAGACCAATGACAGTCTCTGGCTTGGGCCTGTTAACTCAGGCCCTACACATACTACTTGGTTAAACTCATAATATGTATTTAAGATGTACACACCTGTTTAAGACATTAGAAAAGTACAGGTTCAAGATTTACTGCACTTACAAGCTAAAATAATTTTTACATAATTAGAGTAAGAATACTTAAACCCATAGCAATTATACTTGGATAGAACTTTTTCTAAGTACTTTAATGTATTTACCCAGTGCTTCCCCACACATTATTGAATGTGTATCATAGACAAAAAAAAATAGTGGCTAATCTTAGCGATTCTATGATTAAAGTAGCCTTTTAGTCAAACTAGAGGGATCATATATGAGGAACACTAAAGAAAGCTTAACGGACAATATAATTCTCCAACCCAAATCCCATAGTGTCTGAATTTCATTAGCGTAGTAAAGATAATAGCTTTGTTTTTGCCAGCTCCTCCTTTCAACGTGGCTGCTGATAGCTCAGGCAAAAGGCAGGCAATATTTTTTTAAAAGATGTATATCATGCTTACTGCACTAAAAGATTCAAATCTGCTTCCTGTGATGTAAAACATGAGATTAGGAATAAACACAGAACACAAGTCACGTAAAAGGAGCAGAAGAGTAGAGAATGCCACATTTCAAGGAGCTAAAGGTGGGCACTGAATTTATTTTAATGTCTTGGCAACCATGGCAGAAATTGGAGGCAGCTTGCGTAACATGATTTATGTTTTCTGACCAAAAATAAAGCAAACACATTTGTCTGCAAACACATACTTTCTCCTGGGAACAGGTAGTACCGGAAAGATTGCCAAATCTCTTCTGGTTTGAGTGTAATTTTCAGGCTTGACTTAACCATCTTATGGGCAAGAGGTCAGCTGAGGAATTTAGAAACTTCCCACCTACTTAGGGGTCCTGTCTTAGTTGATTGAAAATTGTCCTATCTGTGCCTGGTTAACTCAGGTCCTTCCTATGTATGTCATATAAAACTATAAGGTGGACCAAAGTTAGCTACTAAAATAAAAGGAACTGTATTACAACTAGTTCAATATACACAAATTCATGATTCATCAACATCACTAAATTTCAAGCAGAATACAAATAATAACAATGGCAGTACCAATTGCCCAAAACTTTACAGTTCACAAAAATATTTTCACAGACATTATTGAAATCTATTGACTTATTCAACAAATATTTATTAGACATCAATTATGTACCAGGTATGTGTGCTAGGAGACAGGGATATATAATAAAACATAATCTGGTTCTCGCCTTCTCAGAACTTATAGCTTAGTGGGGGGAGTTATACCTTAAAGAAATTATTGCCCAAATAATTAATAAATTACACTTGTGATAAGTGCCCTTATGGAGAAATACAAGGGATTAGGAGAGTGGCCAACAGAGGGGCCTGACCTAAACGAGAGGGTTAGGGGAAAGCTTCCCTGATGAAGTTAAATTAAGGTTAGGACCTGAAAATGCATGAAAAAACTTCAGACAAGCACAGAGGAGAAGGGACATTAGAAGCCAAAGAAACAGCCAGTGCAAGGGACCAGGGCAAGCTGGGAAGGGGCACAGCTGACTCAGGGAATGAGAGCACATTAGGGGGCTGGCACCCAGAGCCAAGAGACCAGTCACATGAGATGACAGAGAATAAGCAGAGAGACTCAGAGCCACAGTACACTGAGCCTTGTAGGCCACGCTCTTCTAAGGACTTGATTGTAGGACCTGGTACATCAGTAAGTATGGGTCTCTAGCATCAGGCAAAGCCAAGTGTAACACAATGGGCGGGTCTGCGTGGTTTCATTATCACATTAAGGAAAGTTGAATGCCCCAAGTATCAACCCAGTTGGCTCCAAACTACAACAGCCAACATCTGTAAAAAGAGTTACCTTGGCTCTTTCATTATCTAAATGACTTTGGAGAGTAAACTGTCAGAATATTGGCAGTTAACAGTAAAGCTTTCTCACCTTAATTCCAATTCTGACTCACTGCTTTATGACTGTGGGCAAACCTTCAGCTACTTTGAGCTTTACTTTTTTTATTTACAGAATGGAGATAATTTTTGCCTCACCTGGTTATTGTGGAGATTAACAAAGGAAAGCACTTTGTGACAATAAAATACAGGCTTCATGTTGATAGTTTTATGGTTCTGAGTAATGCTGTGTTTTCCTTAGTGAAATTCTTCAGTAATTTTTCATTCCAAAAGTCTTTAGAGTGCCTTTCTTCATATTCTTTAAGGGTGGCTTGGTGTAATAGGAAAAACTTTATTTGGAAACATCTGAAGTAAAATGCCAGTCCTGGCACTTCCTAGCTGGTGACAACGGAATGACTTAGCCTCAGTTTCTTCACCTGTTAAATGGAAGCAATAATTTATGCCACTAATTTTATTTAAGGATTAAATGGTGAGACTCATCCCTGAGTGTCTGTTATATAGCAGATCTGCAGAAAAGGTTTGTCCTCTAATATTAGATTTCTTTCCTCAAAAAGAAAAAAATTTCTGGGTTGCATTTAAGAAATTAGTGTAGGTCAGTGCTTTACAGAGACGTCCCTGTGCATCAGAAACACCCAAGGGTTTGATAAAATGCAGTGAGTAAAGGACTGATTCCAAGACTTAGCATTTGATTAAACAAGCTCCCAGGCAATGCCGTCACTGTTGGTCCATAGACCACAAGTTCTGATCTGACTGGTTTGTTAATGTCATCAACCTGCTCTCCACACCAGCATGAGAATTAGCCACTATTGGAATGTATCTTAGGAGGCCTCATGCTTCTGGGATGAAGGACATGATGTCTAGGACTTCTTACTATTTGGTTTAATCCACATTTATTGATCCAGAAATAAGGGGCATATTCCTATCATAGAAAAATCTAGTAAAAATCATTTTTAATATTGAGGTTTTGATAATCACTCATTCAAGGGTCTTTTAGGAATGCTAAGAAAAACTGAAGCTGAGCTGGACGCAGTAACTCACACCTTGAATCCCAGCACTTTCGGAGGACAAGAGTTTGAGATCAGCCTGAGCAACATAGTGAGACCCTGTCTCTATAAAAAATTGAAAAATTAGTTGAGCATGGTGGCATGTGCTTGTAGTCCTATCTACTCAGGAGGCTGAGGCAAGAGGAGTTCAAGGTTGCAATAACCTATGATGACACCACTGTACTCTAGGTGACAAAGTGACACCCTGCTCTTGAAAACAAAAGAAAACAAACCAAAAAAAATAAAGAAGAATAACAACGAAAACATATCTATTACAAGGAAAAGCAAAGTTTCTCCTCTTTTCAACTAGAAGATGGAACAAGGTAACTCTTCTAAAAAATATGTTTTTAGGCTCGGCACCTGTGGCTCAACGGGCTAAGGCGCCAGCCACATACACCTGAGCAGGTGGGTTCGATTCCAGCCCGGGCCCTCCAAACAATGACGGCTGCAACCAAAAAAATGGCCGGGCGTTGTGGCGGGAGCCTGTAGTCCCAGCTACTTGGGAGGCGGAGGCAAGAGACTCGCTTGAGCCCAGGAATTGGAGGTTGCTGTGAGCTGTGATGCCACAACACTCTATCCAGGGTGACAGCTTGAGGCTCTGTCTCAAAAATATATATATATATGTTTTTAAATTGACATATAATAGTCGTACGTATTTACAGGGTACAACGTGACATTTCAATACTTGCATACCAGGCGTGATGATGAAATCAGGGTAATTAGCATATTCATTACCTCAATCATTTACCATTTCCTTGGGCTAGTAACATTCAAAATCCTCTCTTCTAGCTATGTGAAAAATACAGTAATTTATAGTTAAGTACAGTCATCCTGTAGTGCCACAGAACACTGGAACTTATTTCTCCTATCTAGCTGTAATTTTGTATCTGTTAACCCATCTTCCCTCTCTCTCTCCTCCCCCTACCCTTTCCAGCATTTAGTTACCATTATTCTGCTCTTTATTTTGCTGAGATCAACTTTTTTAGCTTCCATATATGAATGAGAACACGTGGTATTTATTTTTATTTTTTTTTTTTTTTTGAGACAGAGTCTCAAGATGTCACCCTGGATAGAGTGCCGTGACATCACAGCTCACAGCAACCTCCAATTCCTGGGCTCAAGCGAGTCTCTTGCCTCCACCTCCCAAGTAGCTGGGACCACAGGCGCTCACCACAACGCCTGGCCACTTTTTGGTTGCA
>CAUYRH010131616.1:0-16484 GCA_963574655.1 Perodicticus potto | reverse complement strand
CAGCCTTAAAGAAAGATGGAGGCTTTACCTCTTTCATGTTTACATGGATGGAGCTGGAACACATTCTTCTTAGCAAAGTATCTCAAGAATGGAAGAAAAAGTATCCAATGTATTCAGCCCTACTATGAAGCTAATTTATAGTTTTCATATGAAGGCTATAACCCAATTATAGCACAAGAATATGGGGAATGGGGCAAGGGAGGGGAGGGGAGGGGGGAGGTTGGGGAGGAGGGAGGGTAATTGGTGGGACCACACCTACGGTGCATCTTAGAAGGGTACAGGAGAAACTTGCTAACTGCAGAATACAAATGTCTTCTTACAATAACTAAGAAAATGCCATGGAAGGCTATGTTAAACAGTTTGATGAAAATATTTCAGATTGTATATGAAAGCAGCACATTGTACCCCTTGACTGCACTAATGTACACAGCTATGATCTAATAAAAAAAAAAAAAAAACAGCACATTGTACCCCATGATTGCATTAATGTACACAGCTATGATTTAATAAATAAATAAAAAAAAATGTACTGGGAACTAGAAAGAGAATCCCTGAGTTGGAGCAAAGGAGCCAGAACTCTTCTCACCCGTTGTTTCCTCGTTGGCTACGGGCCTGTTAGGAAGGTGCAGCCCTGGGTAGGCAGAGCTGCTCAGCTGACGTGCGCTCGCTGGGTGGGCTGACCCTTGAAGGCTTTTGGAAGCGTTCAGGTGGCTGGGAAGCGAGTCAGCTGCTCCTGTGAGGTATCTGGGGGCACAACTCAGCTCCACCACACTGTGACAGGGTAAGTGGGTCGAGTGAAAACTGAGAGGGAGAGAGTTCCTCTCAGCTGTGGAACGGCCCAGCATTAAGGAGAGAATTACTGCATGTGAAAACTTCTAGTAATTCAGATGATTTGACCACCACAGGGAGAGACAGTAGGTTGGAGATGGAGATGTAGAATCCGGTGTGGACGGAGAAATTTGAACATCTTGTGAACAAAGACAAGCCACAGAATGATGATGAAGTTGGAATTAAAATAATAATAAAGCAATTAATAGTCAATTAAATTAATTGAGACAGAGTCTCCGTTGCCCCAGGCTAGAGTGCTGTAGTGTTTCAGCTCACAGCAACCTCAAACTCTCGGGCTCAAACGCTCTGCCTGCCTCAGCCTCCTGAGTAGCTGGGACTATTGGTGCGTTCCACAACACACCTGGCTAATTTTTCTGTCTTTAGTAGAGACTGCATCTCGTTCTTGCTCAGGCTGGTCTTGAACTCGTGAACTCAAGACATCCACCTGCCTCAGCCTCCCAGAGTGCTAGAATTATTGGCATGAGCCCCCTCTCCCAGTAGAGGCCTTAAATTTACAATGTAGAGGTAGCTTTTGATTTGTTTAGGGAGCTGTAATGCTTTTGAATCTTTTCACTGTGGACTATGAAAGCAATAAAAGTATGTCTTCCCAGCCTTGTTTTTATATCACACAGCTGTGCAGATACTAGTTTTTCAATAGATTTGTAAAAAGGCATAAATCAGTGGAACTTCCCACAGTTGGCTGGATGGTAACCGGTTTGATTTGAACGTGTTGAACACCATGAGGATAGTATCAAAGGTCAATAATATATAGTTTGAATGGTGTGCTCTGGGGTTAGGCAAAATACACATTTAAAATTTGATAGTTATTTTTAAAATAAAAAAGGTATTAGGTAAAATTTGGCATTTTAACCCTCGGTGCTTCACATCCATTACAATGGTTTGTGATCCTTATGCCACAGCTAATTGCTAAATGTCTTTTATGTATATTGCCCAACATGGTCATTACATTAGAACAACTGTTTCTTTCACTTTTATTCCAATATCTCACTAGAAACAAGCAAAATCAAGAAAGAGACAAAATAACTTCAGATAACAAATGCCACAATTACAAAGGGGAGCCCAAAAGGTCAATATTCCATCTTGCTCTTAGCTATTAAATAGTGCTCATCTTTGCTGAAATGACTCATGTAAAACTACCGTGTATATATTTATAGTGAAAACTTATTTTAATACTAATTCAGGCAATCGAATACAGTCTATCTATGTAACAGTGTTTTCAGAACTACCTGTATTTTAAACTAATGAATACATAAGAGAATATTTTCATGGCTGAAATTTTACTCAGAAGTACACTATACAGAACACAGTCAAACTTCTGTAAACTAACCAGGCCAAAACATTTTAAAAGCTATCAGCAAAAAAGTAGAAATCACCTTTGAGGGAAGAATAATATTAAACATGAATGGAATCCCAGTGAATTCTATTCAGCAACAGTAAAGTCCAGATGATAGTGTAGTGATGTATCTAAGTAGCTGAAGAGACAAAAAAAGTCAGTGCAGAATTCTTTATCCACCAAACATATCTTACAAAAATTCAGGTAAAATATGCATTCTAGATATACCAAACTGACAGAATTCATTAGCTGTTCTGCAATCTGTGATACAAGAAGGTTTTCAGTTTTTTCATAAGACTTGTATCTAATGAAATGCAGAAAAAATGAAATGACAAATATGTTGGTTAATAAGATATTTTTTTTAAAAAAAATCTTTTTCTTGAGAAAACACAGCCAGAAGTTTAAAGCAATAATTACAATACTATAGGATGCACAGGTGTTTATGTAAAGTACATTTCAACCATAAAATGAGAGATAAAAGGAATTATACTATTATGAGTTTCCTATCGTGAATGTCTTATATTTTATGTGAAGAGATATAATATTAACTCTAAGTAGACTATAATACTTTAAATAAAAACACTTTAATTTTTAGAGCAAGAATGCAAAGCAATAAGAAAAGTTATAATAAAAATGTGAAAATTGGGTGGCGCCTGTGGCTCAAAGGAGTGGGGCACCAGCCCCATACACTGGAGGTGGTGGGTTCAAGCCTGGCCCTGGCCAAAAACTACAAAAAATTAAAAAAACAAAGTAGAAATTAATTAAATGAGAATACTAAAATGTTCAATAAACCCAAAATAAAGATTGGTCTAATACTTTACTCTTGACACTATAATAAATTACCAAAAAGTTAGTGGGTTTGAATAACATATAATACTTTTCCTAGAGTTTTGGAGGTCAGAAGCTCAAAATAAGTCTTAAGGAGGTTTTAAAATCAACGTATTAGTAGGGCTTGTTTTTCCTGGAGGTTTCAGAAGAGAGTCCATTTCTGTAACATTCCTCCCATCATGGTCAAATCACTTCATTTTTGTCATCACATAATTTTGTGTCTCTGACTCTGACTCTGCACCCACCCCAGGAGGACTCTTGTGATTACATCAGGCCCACACATGGAACCCAGAATATCCCCCAATCAATAGCTGTAACTTGTCCACATCTGTAAAGTCTCACACGTCCCAGCGATTATGAAGCAGACACATTGGAGTGGAAGGATGTTATTGAGCCTACTACCACAAAAAAAGTGAAAGAGAAAGAAAAAGGGGGATACAGAGAAGATAAATAGTAAGGTCGTATACTTAAATCCAATATTTCAATGATTGCACTAAATGTAAATAAACTAAACAGTTTTCATCATAAGACCAGGAATGTCAGAAAAGAGTAAAAAAAAAAAAAAAAGATCCAATTATATGCTGCATTCAAGAAATGCACTGCAGGGTGGCACCTGTGGCTCATAGGAGTAGGGCACCAGCACCATATGCTGGAGGTGGTGGGTTCAAACCCAGCCCCGGCCAAAAAACCTGCAAAAAAAAAAGAAATGTTCTGCAAATGTGACAGCACAGATAAAATTAAAGGCAAAGGGTTAAAAAGATACATCTTGTAAATTGTAAGAACAAGAGAATGTGCATGACTATATTAATACAAGATAGAGTGGACTTTAAGACAAGAACAGTAATGGTGATAAAGAGGAATATTTTATAATAATGAAAGAGTTAATTTGCCAGGATGATGAGCTATGCAATTAATAGAATAATATCAAAATGAAGTGAAACACAATAGAATAAATGGAGAAATAGACAAACCTTCGAACATAGTTGATAGGACAAACCATTGCACCCTTATACTACAGAACACTTACGTTTATCAAGTACACCTGAAACCTTTATGAAATAACAACAGCTGGAGGCATAAAGCAAATCTCAAAGGTTTAAAATATTATGATGTGTATCCTCTGTACAAATGGAATTGAAATATCAATAAGAACATATTAAATGTATATAAATATTTGAAAATTAAATGACTCAGGGAAATTAAAACAAATGATACAACGTAAACCACCACTAACAGAAAAATGCACACGTTTAAGTAGTAGTATTATACAAGAAGAAAGATTTAAAATTAATCATTAAGCTTTTAATTATATCAAATGCAAGTTTTCACTTTAGCTAATGAAGAAAGAGGAGATTCAACATATATAATGTAAAAATCTATAAAATAGCAAAAATGTATCTCAAGATCATTGTTTGGAGTAAATGAAGGTTGGCACCAAAGTTAGATATTGTGTTTGTTTCATTTTTGAAGCTCAATAATAGGCAAAGTAACCTAGGATGATAGAAATAAAGCAGCAACAAACGATACCTGTGCTACCCCGTTGTCCAGGACAGCGTCCTGTACTTTCTCTTTTTTCACTCTCAGCAGCGGTAGGTGAAACACTGAGTCTCATCACTTCTCTCTTCAGCCTCTGACGTTTCAGTCACTTTATCTTCTGCACCGTCACTGCATTGGTCTAAGCCTTGATCAGCTCTGTGGTGATCATAGTTGCATGAAATCATCATTTTTTCACTTTTTCATTCATCAACTATTTCAGATAGATAGATAGATGGATGGATGGATAGATAGATAGATAGATAGATAGATAGATAGATAGATAGATAGATAGATAGATAGATATTTTTGCAGTTTTTGGCCAGGGCTGGGTTTGAACCTGCCACCTCCAGCATATGGGGCCTGCGCCCTACTCCTTTGAGCCACAGGCACCACCCTCATCAACTGTTATATTAAGTAACCTACAACAACGTGCCCGGCAGCCCTCTGGTACTTACTAGAGAAAGAAGAGTGAGTATGTAGTGATATATCATGAGGGTTATTGACAAATTTGGGAACAACCATTATTCAAACAAGACGAATGAACAAGGAGGTGATCTGCACAGGTGCCGTGAATGCAGAGTTGAGCGTGGCTGCAGGTGTGTGGTAAAGGTGTGGACGCTGGTCTGGGGAGGCCACTCTGTGTAGGAAAGGGGCACTTAAAGTGATTCTGACCGTCAGAGAGAATTCAGTTAAAAATGATGACATGCTCGCGTGGTGCCTGTGGCTCAAAGGAGTGGGGCGCTGGCCCCACATGCCGGAGGTGGTGGGTTCAAACCCGGCCCCGGCCAAAAACTGCAAAAAAATAATGATGCTATGTTCCACGTAAAGGAAATGGCATTGGCCCATCTTCCTGACCGAGAGGAAGCATGAGACTTTTGAGGAACTGGGAAAAGGCAAGGGTAGGGAGAGCTGACAGTGGACAGAGGAGAGGAGCGCGACAGGCCCGGAGGTCTGCAGGAGTGAGCACACGCCAGTCCCCAGAGAACCCGCTGAGAGTTGACATCTTGACACAAGGACGACGCATCGGAGGAGAGGCTCCCGCAGTTTTAGCCAAGCATGTGTTTTCAGAGTGCACAGGAGGGGCACAGATGGGGTGCTCATCTCACTTCCTTAGTCATTATGCTAAGACATTTATACTCTATACTCATAGATCCGACATGAACCTTGCATTATGCACCATAGGTGTGATCCCACCATTCACCCTCCCTCCTGACCTCCCCTCTCCCCTCCACCCCCCTCCTCCCTCCTTCAGGAAAACGAATGCCTTGGATGAGGCGTGTGGAGCAGAGGACCAGATCACGCAAAGAAGAAGTAAAATGCAAACAGCAGGGCAATCGTTTGGGTATGGGGGACGTGGAGAAGGGAAGATGTTAGTGTTATCTGCATGACTTCTGTCTGGCAGAACTGTAAGGATGCATAAAAAGTGGGAACAGAAAGGTAATACCAATTCTACATAAATAATTCAAGAATATGGAAAGAAGGAAAGAGTTTCTCATAAAGGGCATCTATGGAAAATCTGCAAATGGAGAGAAAAGAGGTCACAGTGTATAAAGATGGGTATCTGAGGCTCTAGAACAGAAGAAAAGGCATATTGGTGAACAAACGCAGAGACGTGGCTACGTGAGGGTGAGGGTGAGGTGAGGGTATGCCGACGGCAAAGGGGCGGGAGGGTGCTGCCTGCCGTGGTGGGTGGGTTCCAAGTTATTGTGTGGAATGGTGGTGACGGGGAAATACACCTTCCTCAAAACCCATCCATTAAGATGTGTGCATCATACAGAACTGGTTCCTTAATAAATTCATTTTAAAAGTAAGAAAATATCTTAAGAATGGAAGAAAAGGCTCTGCGCCTGTGGCTCAAGAGGCTAAGGCACCAGCCACGTACACCTGAGCTGGCAGGTTCGAATCCAGCCCGGGCCCGCCAAACAACAATGACGGGTGCAACCAAAAAATGGCCGGGCGTTGTGACAGGTGCCTGTGGTCCCAGCTACCTGGGAGACAGAGGCAGGAGACTTCCTTAAGCCCAGGAATTGGAGGTTGCTGTGAGCTGTGATGCCACGGCACTTTATCCAGGGTAACAGCTTGAGGCTCTGTCTCAAAAAAAAAAAAAAAAGAATGGAAGACAAACTATCCAATGTACTCAGTACTATTATGAAACCAATTTACATCACTCACAGTTTCATATAAAGAATAGATCACAACTATGGCTCAGGATGAAGGATGGGGGGTGGGGGGAGGGGGGAGGTCAGAATCGAGGGAGGGGGAATGGTGCGATCACACCTATGGTGCAAAATGCAAAGGTACATATCGGATCTATTAGTATAGAGTATAAATGTCTTAACACAATAATTAGGTAAATGAGATGAGGTATATATTAACCAGTGCGATGTAAACGTTCCTAATTCTATATGAAATCAGCACATTGTGCCCCATAAATGTATTAATGTATACATGATCTATGTGTTTATGATTTAACAAAAAAGAAAAGAAAAGAAAAATGTGTCGGGAAAAGTTAAAAATAACAAAACGTAGTGACTGCAGAGCAAGAGATTAGAAAATTGTTTTCAATCAGAGTAGTTGTCACTGTTGATGCCAGTTGACATGCAAACATTGCTCTCTGGGTGGATCATTGTTTTTAAGAAATCAGGGAGAAAAAACGGCTATAAATTATTGAAATGAAGTACCCCAAACAACTATCATCCAGTTTTTACTCACATGGAATGATCTAAATCAAAGAAAAACAATTACAATGACCTATAATAGTAAGAATTTTTTAAAGGTCTGTAGATTGAGTTTTATGTGCTTATTACTGTCTATGTTTCCACACAATAGGAATAGCCAAAAATCACATAATATTAGTTTAAATAAAGTAGCAAAGTAGTAAAATGGTATCCACAGTGTTGAAGACAAATTTGAAGAAAACTTGAGACAGATGGTAAACGAGCAAAACAATGAATAGGTTAAGTGGGCAAAAGCACCAACTGTAGTTTGTAATTTTTAATTTTTAATGAAGAAAGCCCCAACTATAAACAGAGTGTGAGATGCTTCGAGTCCCTGAGGTAAAGTGTGTTCATTAAAACAGAATATAAAGAAGATAACCAGTGTGACTGCCACATGTGTCCTCTGCTGAAACTCCATTTGGGGATTCAAAAACAGGGTAATTGTACCCAGGCGTTGTGTTGGGCACCTGTAGTCCCAGCTACTCGGGAGGCTGAGGCAAGAGAATCGCCTAAGCCCCGGAGTTAGAGGTTGCTGTGAGCCGTGATGCCACAGCACTCTAGTGAGGGCAATAGAGTGAGACTCTGTCTCTACAAACAAAACAAAACACCCAAAAAACAGGATAATTGTAGCATAAAATTAGCTTTTTCTCACAAGACCTCTAGTTTCTACACCACATCCCCCAGGAGTTTGGGAAATGCCGAGAAGTTTCTTGGATTCTTTGTCTTTCCTGCTGTATCCCATCAGCTATTTGCTTCCTCTCTTGATTTAATTAGTTGTGGGGTATCTTTTCTTACTGCCAAGGCCCAAAGGGACGGTGAGGTTCCTGATGTCCAGGGAAGGTGCTGGCCGTGGTGAGAGGCCAAGTTGGACCTGGTGCCGGGAGCTGGCACCAGCACCGGCCCTGCAGTTCCCTGATGACCCTGTCGTGCGATCAGATGCTCATGGAAAGCACCTCTGTGCTATCCAGATGTGACAAGCAGTCACACAACTAATGAATTAATTCAACTTTGTCAATTTATTTAACACATCCTTGTTAAGCATTCACCAGCCATGTTTAGCTCTAGTCTGGGGAAAGGTAGTGAATAAAACAAGTAAGATCTTTAACAAAAATTATGGAGGCAACAAAGGCTATGCAAATTAGAGTCAAACATTGTTTTAATTTTTACCTGGTTTTTATTTGAACACTTCTCTCTGTCTCAGACAGGAATACGTGTGACTGCGCCACAATCAAATATTAAATGTTTGATACTGCATTCAGAAATATTTTGTTTCTCTTCCCTTTAACATTTAAATAATCAAGTTTATCAAAGTTCTATCTGTTTCCATTGGTATTAATTTATTCCCATAAGCTCAGGTCATTCATAGAAGCTAAACACCTTCCCCAGACCCAGATATGTCAGAAATATTTCAGTGACCACACCTTTGGTTTCAAACAGGATTCTCATGACAAATGGAATAATGAAACAATTTCAATAATTTCATGGACAAATAGTAAATACAAAGTCTGATATTTTACATTGAGAAGAGTATATATAGAACTCTTATATATATAAGAGTTTTTTTTTTTTTTCCCCCCCTAGGCAAAGATTCAGAAAGCACCACCTGGAAACGTTTTTTCAAAATATCAAAAGAAAATTGAATATTCTTATCAAATCAGAAGCTAATTGCAGAGGAATAAGAAGATCAACTTCAGATGTTCGTTTGTAGAAGTAAATATCATTAATTATGGAAACAATGAATGAGAAAGAACGTGGTCTGGCGAGTCCATTATCTCTCCTAAATAATTAGCTTGTGAAAATCACAAAAGTAAATTTAAATTATGTAATTGATTTGACACGATAGCCATATTATCATTTTCTAAAAGATATTAAAATACATTATTTATTATAAATTAGGAAGTAGTGAATTATTTGTAATTAATGACTTTTAAGATTAATTTGAATGAGTACATTTGGGAGATTTGGGGAGAAGGTGTTGAATCTTTAGTTATTTGGTGTTTCAGTTATTTTCCAAACTTCATATTCCACCAAAATGAATTATCACTTAAGAACTGACTGTAAAACAGATTGTATTAACAGGTATGTTCCCTTAATATTAATTTATATGTTTGGAGTAAATGACACATTTATAATAGAATTATGGCGTATTATGGAAAAGACATTTATGCTCCTCACGCATGGTGAGGAGAAGGAAGGTTAAAATGCCATCAGGAGTCTATTCTTGGCAAATACCTTTATACTTTGACGTACAAACATATACTTTTAAAATGCTATGGGGAGCCAATCAATTTATTCATAGCATTATTGAATAAATTACATTAGTAATACTAAAATTAGTGTGGAACTAGAAGATAAATTCACTTTGCATTTAACATCAGGTAGCAAGTAATGAATAGCCATTCATCAGAATTTATATCTCACACTTCCTAACACTGAGGAAAAATATTAGGACTAAATGGATGAACAAATGACATTCTCTTTCATAAAACATAGCCAGTAGTTTTTGAAAAATCAAATATTCAAATTTTGCTATAGAAACTATTTCCATTTGTGAAAATGACATCCATTAAAAAATCCAAATAATGATTGTGGTCAAATCTATCTCAGCTTCTATGCTTTCAATTTCAACTTCCACTTTCTTGAACTGTTAGGTGATTAACTAAAATAATTTTACAGAGGCAAGACTAAGAGTCCAGCCTAGTTGTGAGTAATTTGAAGTTCATTGAAGAAAACAATTCCAGTTCAGCAACTAGAACTCTGGGACAAGCTCTCCTTCTCCCAGGCTGCACCTCCACCACGTAGCTCTTTAATTCCTCCTTGTCCTGGGCCATGGCCCTCTTCCCCCCTCCACTTTCCCTCCTCAATGTACTGTGTGTTTTGTATGAGTCATTTCCACCTGTGGTTCCTGCCACTGGCTTTTCCTCCCTTCCTACTTCAAGACTTACTTCTCAAAGAAATTTAGAAATCTTCCCACAAATCCCCAAGTATAATTGGGAAATGCTATCTTTTCTTATCTCAGTAGTGTTTGAGCCCTGTTGAGCCATCTTAGACTGTAATAAGATTGTAAATACATTAAAAGAGTTAATCAACATTCTTTGCCTTTATGTCTGCCTGAAGTGTTTCGGATCTATCAAGGCCAAACATGGGATGGACATGACGGAATGGACGTGTGAACCCGGGCTGCACCTGCCTTCCTGCATCTCTTCCTTGGCTGTTTCATAATCTCCGTTCCTGAAACTTCTCTCCAGGGCTCACCCTCACTCTGCATAGAGAGCTCTTCCCCTTTCTCTAGAATGTTCCAAGGTTTCTGCTGTGACCACTTTCTTCTCTTCAGCAGTCTGTGCTGTTTGGACTTTTTACTTTCCTCACTTATTCTCACTTATTAAGACTTTACTTTCTTAATAAGACAGACAAATTGGATTTTACAGACACAATCACCCTTCCAGCTTCAGGCTGTTACTCTTGCCTTCCCAGTAGAGATCTCCAAAACCAAAATAATGTGCTTTTTCTGCTAACCTCTTGCCACAGGTTGGCTTTTCCAGAAAGCACACTCGAAGGCGGAGTTTAACGTGTAAGGTTTATGTGAGAGAGTTCTGGGATCTCTCCCTGCAGAAGACATGACATTAGCAGGATTAGACAGAGAGGGAAATTGAGCTGTGATTCAGACCTTACAGCAGCACGGGCCAGTGGGACCGGGAGTTTGAGAGCTATCTCAGCCCATCCGTGTTGTCCTGACTTGGGTCAACAAGGCCAGATCTTTATAACTCCAATCAGTCACTGCATATGAGTCATCTCAGAAAGCCCTTGAATAAGTCAGCTCTCCGATGAGGCAGTGCACGAGAGGGTGACAGCCACATCTGTCTTCTGTGTGGCATCCCAGGAGCTGGCACAAGTTTGTCCTCAGTGGGGAACAGGACAGTGCTTGTGAAGTCTGCCCTGCCACGCCTGCCCTCCTCTGGTTGTCAAAACCCATCACCACTGCCTGGAGCACCCCGTTTGCTGAATTCATCTTCACCTGCATCCAACCTACTGCTGGCCTGAATATCTAATATGTGCATGTTTTTAAATAAGCAGTTTGAGAACAACTCCAAGCGTACAGAAGAATTACACAGATAGTACAGAGAAGTTCCACACAGAGAATGGGCCTGAGCAGCATGGAGCATTAGAGAGGGTTGTCAGAGTGTGGGCAGGCTGGGGACAGCACTGTCTCCCAGATTAGCATCCTATATTAACATGGTACATTTGTTGCAATTAATACAATAATACCAAAGCTTTTATTAAATAGAGCTTATACTTTAGTTAAATTTTTTCTTTCTTTTTTTTTTTTGTTTTGGTGGCACCTGTAGCTCAAGCAGCTAAGCCACCAGCCACATACACCAGAACGGGAGGGTTCAAATCTGGCCCAGGCCTCCTGAACAATGACAAGTACAACCAAAAAATAGCCGGGCGTTGTGGCAGACACCTGTAGTCCCAGCTACTTGGGAGGCTGAGGCAAGAGAATTGCTTAAGCCCAGGAGTTTGAGGTTGCTGTGAGCTGTGACACCACAGCACTCCAGCCCAGGGCAATAGCTTGAGGCTCCACCTAAAAAAAAAAAAAAATATATATATATATATATATATTTCACCTTGATTTTGTCCCAACATCCTGTTCAAGGCCCTGCGTCACATCTACTTAGGCTCTTCTTGGAGATGACAATTTCTCATATTTTACTTTTCTTTGATGAACTTGACAGGTTTTGAGTACTGGTCAGATATTTCATAGACTGGATCTTTTTAGTGTTTATCCCATGGTTAGACTAGCCTTATTTATTATTTAGGGGGAAAGATCACAAAATGCTCTATTCTCACACCATATGAGGGGCACATGCCACCAGCGTGACTTTCCACTGTTGACGTTAGCCTCAGTCACCTACTTGGGAGACTTGTTTGCAAGGCTTCCCCAGTGTAAGACTGATCTTTCTCTCTTTTTTTCCACACTAAATTCTCTGGAGAGGATTCATTCACTATGCACGGTATACAATTGAGCGAGAGCGAGAGCGGAGTTTTTCTCGAGCTTCCTGAGAGTGCCGTGTCTAGATAGATTATGTGGACCTCAGAGGACCCATTGGAGTCATTTCTTCTCTGTGCAGGAGTTTATTTATTCATTCAGTCACGTGTTTACATGGATATGGAGTCGTGGACATTTCTTTTACATCATAGATTATAATCCAGCACTGCTGTATGTGTTTTGTTGTTCAGATAGCCCCAGCTTTGGTCGCAGAGGCTCTTTCAGGAGACTCCTGGGTCCCCTTGTCATTCAACAATCACCATGGGGTTTTAATCCCTTGAATGCTCTGATCACTATAAATGCATTTAGTGGCCTTCCTGTCCAAGTTCTAGATTCAGGCACTTCTGGAAGGAGCCTGGGCTTGTGCTAATGCACAATGGTGCTGGGTGCTGCTGCGTGAGTGGTGGATGTCTTCACTCCTGCTGTGCTGCGTTGCGGTCGAGTCCCCTCTAATGACAGAGTGAAGGGTGCATGTGAGCATTCCAACACGTATGTGCGCACACAACCACCCGTGATTCTATAAGTAACTGGAGTTATACAGAGTAACTCATGGAGCTATACAAAAATGTATACTGATGTGTCCAGCGCTATTACTAGTATTTCATCACCACAGACATCGTTCTAACCTCTTCTGTCTAATCTGGAACTTCTCTTTTCAACACTACAGATTCTGGCTCCCAGCATCTGCCGTTGTTCACGTAATTGTTCAATGTCAGTGTATACACGTGGTGTCATCAGAATCGTTACCCTGTACCCCCATGGGGGTTTATCAGTTAGAGCACAGTGATTGTAGGCTGCTCCTTTGGTGTTTAATCTACAGGCTCCACTCACTTACTTAGATAACACCCTTTCCCCTCTGCTTCATTGAAAGTGTTATAAACGGATACAATTTTCACACCATTCTGGATCCCCCATCATCCTAGAGGATTTATTTGCATATATTAAAGTTCACTCTTTATTCCTTAATCATTTGCATATATTAAAGTTCACTCCTCATTCTGTAAACATCTTTGGAATTTGAAACCCTTAGTGCACAGTGTTCACCATCTATCATCAGCTGTCCTCTGGAAAGGTTTCACGGTCATAAAGAAGCCTCTGCACTTCACGTCTTCAGCTCAGTCCTCCCCCCGACCCCTCCAAACCTCTAGCTGACTGGTGTTTTCATTTTGCATTTCGGGTTTATCTATGTCTTCTTACGGCTTCATAGATTATTTATTTTTACTGCTGATTAACATTTCACTGTATGATTGTGCTAAAGTTTAATATATTCTTCTTCTCAAAGACATCCTAGTTGCTTCCAGTTTTTGGTGACTAAGAATAAAGTTGTCATCTATACTCACTTGCAGGTTTTTGTGTGAACATAAATGTTCAAATCAGTGACAGGTCATGTGGGAAGTCCATGTTCAGCTTTGTAAGAAACTGTTAACCTGTCTTCATGCTGTCCGTACCATGCTCTGTTCCACCAACAATGAGAGACAGTTCTTATCACTCTGCATTTTTGCCAGTAATTACTATTTTAGTTTTCTATTTTAGCCATTCTTATGTCTAGTGGTATTTCATGTTGTTTAATTGTAATTAATGACAAATGAGATTATCTTCACATACTCTAGTCAAATACATATATATCATATGCACACACAAACACACACATGTATAGATATTTTTATATATGTGTGTGTGTATGTGTATATATATATTATTTTTGGTGAATTGTCTCTTTAGAACATGTGCTTATTATTAAAATGTATTTGCTTTCTAATTCTTGACTTTGAAAAGGACTTTCTATAGTTTAGATTCAAGTCCTTTATTAGATATGTCTTTCATTAATATTTTCTTTCATGAATAGCACTTTTGGTATTTTATGTAAAACTCATTTCCAAATTCAAAGTCTCAAACATACTTTCCTGTTTCCTTTAGGAGTTTCACAGTGTTGCATTTTATTTTTACTTCTTTGATGTGTTACAGTTAATTTCCACAGCAGATGTGAGTGAGATGGTGGCCTGGTGGGTCAGGGGCCCAGCTCCCCCATCCCCCTTCCCCAGGAAACAGGGATGGAGGGAGGCTGAGCAGGGGACACAGAGATAAGGCCTTGCTGATTTCACGGTACACACAGGCAGGATAAGGTCATGCTGAGCCCATTGATGTGAAAATTGTTTTTGTATCAAGCTATTATTTTGCTTAACCAAGTAACCCCAAGTGCCCTGCTGTACGTGCCAGTTGTAGAATCTAGTGGCTTACTTGTTGCATCATCCAACTTATGAAAGCTGTGCATTAACCCTGGTTGTGGCTTGTCTCCCCTGATCTCTCAGAGACTTGTGGAGATAGCTGGCCTGCCAGTCTAAATAAAGGTTCCTTATTGGCATTTTGAAGACTATTTGTCTGGTGGTCTTTTCTTGACCCATAACATTTGGAGGCCCTTGGGTCTTACCTGGGCTACAACCATTGGTTGCATTTGAGCACGAGAGTCAGATTTCACCTAGGCGATGGCCACTGAGAAATATTCCTCAGCCCACGGTGATAAGCTGACTCCGTCCCCCTGCCCCAACCTTCCAATTAATAGACTAAATTTGGGCACCTTAACAGAGTTGTTTGGTTCTGGTTTCTGGGCTTACCAGTAAGTCTACTGAGGCCATCTTCGGGGGCTGGGCACGGCTACACCCCAGGTGGCCGGTTCCCCTGGAGGTCGGCTGGGGACCTCTGTTTGGATCTGTGCTGCCGGAGTGGCTGGCTAGATCCCGACCCGTGTCGGAGTGGCTGACCAGGTCTTATAATGGGAATGTTTGTGCTGTCTTCCCTCGCAGGAGTCTGAGTGGTTTATATTGGTCTATTTACATTTCCTTTCTGTCTGAATCTTCATATTGGGTCCTTGTCTATTCTATCGGTTTGCATAACTGACCTCTTTTATCAGGGAGCTCTCCAGGAATTTCTTCCTGTGGAAACTCACCTTTTTTACCTTCTTTCTCTTATGTCTCCTGGGTCTCCCACTGCCTTCGATATCTCTTTCCAGGTGGGAGCTGGACTTTACTGTACAGTGCTGCTCTGGAATCTGGGTCTGATTGGCAGCGTGATGCGCTTACTGGCTTCTGTCTTTCTTACATGTTCCTTTTGTACTTCCTCATGTTTTATCTTGACACTGTGGTATAAATGACCCACCTGAGTTCGGGACTCTCTCATTTCCAGCAATTAAAGAGTTAATACAAAGTTTGTTAGAACTGTTTTTCTATCTTTTTGCCTGTTAAAAACTCTGGTTGGTATGTTACGAATAGCCTTGAGATAAGGTGCTGGCACTCAGCAGAAAACCCAAGGTCAATTATTCATTTGGAACCAAACTAAAAAAAAAAAAAGAGTCCTCTTTACTTTTGGAAACAGCCGCCATTTTCCTTTCTGAATTGGCATTTCTCTATCTGGCTCTTATTCTGCCAATCCTCAGGCGGCCTTCAGGAGGGGGCAGGCTGTGGTCCCTCTGAGGGGAGGCACCCCCCGGAAACATCCCAGGGCTCCTGGAGAAACCAGAGCCCTCAGGAGACTGGCTGATGATCACTCCTAAATTCACTTGTGAGTCCACCTCCAGAGGTAAACCACTTTAACATTTATTTTAGTCTAGCATCTGCAGACATTAATGTAACTATTGATGTTATTTTTGTTGTGCTTATTTGTTGTGGATTGTTGTGGAGATATGTAACTGTTAGTTGAATTCATTTGTTGTAATTTGTGTAAACCTCTTAGGAACGGCCAAGGGAAGGCCAAAAGAGACAAGAACTTTGGACAGGGACCCTGGGTTACCGGGATATTGGCCCGTCAGAAGCTCTCAGAGGTGTGTGTTGGTAAAGCAACCCAACCAGTGGGGACCTTCAGCCCTACTGGCCTGTTGGGGGTCCCAGAAATGTGTGTTAACACCTGTCACCAGAAACATCATAGGAATGAAAGCAGGGGGTCCAGTCAACCCCACGGGTGTTAGATCACCCACAGGCCTATTGAAAAGTATATGAGGTTGATGAAAATATCTCTGATTGTATCTGAAGCCCATACACTGTACCCCATGACTGAATTATTGTACACAAATATGATTTAATAAAAAAGAAAAGATAAAAAAAAATAAAAAATAAATAAAATTCCATCACGGAATCTAAAGTCACACAGATGTCCTCCCGTATTTGTTTCCAGAGTTTTATTG
>CAUYRH010131614.1:0-10044 GCA_963574655.1 Perodicticus potto | reverse complement strand
CAATCTTCTTTGTAGTTTTAGCCTTTTTCCGGAAAATCGGCTTAGTCTGCCCACCATAGCCACTCTGCTTCCTGTCATAACGCCGCTTTCCCTGGGCATAGAGAGAGTCTTTGCCCTTCTTATACTGTGTCACTTTGTGGGCCTGGTGCTTGCCACACTTCTTACAGAAAGTCCGGCGGGTTTTAGGAACGTTCACCATGTCTGCGCGAGCGCTATCCGCAACGAAAGCGTTTATGACTTTCTAATTTGTGTTTCTAGACAACTGTCCTTATTTTAAATTTTCATATCTAACTGCCTCTTAGACAGTTTAATGGCACCTGGCCCATCGTGGAATCACCTCAAACTCAACACACCCTAAACAGTTCATCATCTGAATGACCTTTTTGTGTGCTCCTTCCATTATGCATACGTGATGTCTTACGTATTTGTTTATTCAATAAATATCAGTTGTATATTATGTATCAGGTACTATTCTAGGCAATGGGAACAAAACCTATTAATTTTCATCCTAATAAAGCTTACATTTTTGGATAATAATAGCTAACATTTCTTGAGCATATAATATTAGTCAGTGTTAACTTCTGATTTTTCAGTAACCAAGAAGCAGATTTTATAACTTTTCACATTCTATGGGTGCCTTTTGTAGATCTTTTACCATGTTTTTATTATGGATAAGACTTGTTAAATAAATGAATAAGTGCCTGCATTAATCCTCCTAAAATTACAATGAAAGAACTTTAACCAATTTAATGTCACTGGGCTGTAGAGTTAATTTCCTTGGTGCAGATTTGTGGTTATCTCAGTTTTAGTTGACTGGTAGGTTGATTTCAATAAAAAGGGAATGTTTTATTTATTTAATCAGGCATTTTTATATTTCACCTCTAATTTATGACACTTTCATTTGGTCAGTGATTCTCAGAAGAGAATCAGTTGTCTTTACTTTTGGTTACAAGCATATTTGAGAAACAAGGAGATTCTGGATTGCAGGAAAATAGACTGTTTAATTGGAAGCCAAATGTGGTCCCTACGAAGTAGAGTTACAAAGTCAGGCTGTTAATAACTTGGCCCCTTAAACATGTGTTCAACCTTAGAGGTACTGTCATCATCGTGCTTCCTTTTCTCTCACTCTGATTTTGTGTTCACAATATTTAAAGATAACCAGGTGTGGACTCAACACCTGTAGTACTGTAAAAAAACTTCGAAAACAAAAGAGGACAAGTTATTTCTGAATAGATAAATGTCATATCTATCACTTTACTCATGGCCCTACTACTCCATAGTCTCTTGCTCTGGTCATAAATTTATTCCTCGAGAAAATTCATATACATTGATTTGTCGAATTAAAGTGTCAGAGTGAGTTGGCAGGAACCAGGAAGGTCATTTAGTCCTTCCTAGTTAGTGGATTTGGTGTTCTAGTGATTTTTAGCCTCATCTCTTGAAGTAACTAACATGCAATAAATGACATTCATTTAGGCCAGGTATGGTAGTTCACACCTGTAATCCCAGCATTTAGGGAGGTTGGGAGGATCATTTGAAGTCATAAGTGTGAAACCTGCCTTGGCAACATAGCAAGACCCTGTCTCTATTGAAAAGGAAAAAAAAATAGCTAGGCTTGGTGGCACATACCTGTAGTCCCAGGTAGTTGGGAGGCTAGGGTAGGAGGATTGCTCCCAGGATGGTTTAAGGCTGCAGTAAACTATGACCATACACTACTGCACTCCAGCCTGGTGACAGAGTGAGATCTATCACAAAAACAAACAGAATATAACTTTCATTTGTGCAACACTTTAATACGGTGACTGAGATAAAACACTGAAAATGTTGCAGGAAGTAAAGCTACTGCAATAATGAGTAATTGCTACAAACATGTATTGGATATAGTTACTTAATGTCAGACTCAACATAGCTAAGAGACTGACTGTGGTCGGTTTCTGTTATGCTATTTGTCACTCTAGGTTATTCAGCACATTTGGAAGGGAATGAATGCGACACAGTTATAGAACAGACTTTGAATCTGCTATCATTTATGTTTAAAAAGTAAATAGTTTGTTGGCTTTGTTTCTATTACAAATTACTTGGGATGCTTAATCTGTCATCTGATGCTGATGAAATAATACTAATTCTAGAAGGTTATTAGAGGTTAGTGAAAAATTCATTAATTTTTTTACATCTAGGTTTATGAACCCATGAATTCTAGTTCCCTGGTTAAGAACCTCCTGGCTTATCAGGAGATAAACCCAAGTAGTCCAGACTAGGATCTTGGAAAAAACAAATATGTAGGAATTTGGAATACAGATACTGTGTAACAAGAGTTTTGAGACTAGGCCCACACAAAAGAGAATCAGTAATGGCAAGATATGACATATATGGGAGGACAGAGCCAGGAAAACTATTGGGGAAATTTCCTGAAATGCTATTAACTAGACCCTGAAGCACCCCCAGATTCATTTATGTGAGCCCATAAATTCACTTCATGGTTCAAGCTATTTGAGTTGGGTTTTTATATTATTTTGAAGTAATGAGAAGGTTCCTAATTGATATATTGGCCCAGAAGAGATTAGCTAGATAGGAGCCATAATAGGAGCGGGTATCCCCTAATATTTATTACTCTAAAATTAAGGCTAGAACAGTAATGTTCCCAGATCCTGAGGACTTTGAGATTATGCCTCAAGACACTGGAAGGGGGGAGAAGGTGGATGGCATGGCTCTGGCTTGGGCTCTTCACTCTTCAACTTTAACCAGAAGTCTCACTTTTTAATCTCTTTTATTAGTTTCTGTGTAGTATTTGGTTTGAGTTAAGGTTTCTGGTTTTTAGATGAGTTTGAAATAGTGGAACAGACACTTTAGCAGTTCTTCTGGCATGGAAGAACATATCTTCAAAATAACTCTGGGCATGCGATAGAGAGCATAATCAGGACTCACATTACCATCTTTTTTGACAACAACCATGCAAGGCAATTTTAAGCATATGAGAAAGAGGTTATAAATAACTTTCACAGAGTCACATTGCTATGTGATAGGCTCAGGATTAGAATTCAGGTCCATGTGACTTTATCATTTTTCCCTCACTATATGTCACTAAGCCACTAGATTGTTATAAAATAGATTATATTTTCTAAATATTAGAATCTCATCATTGTTTATATCTCATTGATTCTGAGTTTAGCGACTAGAGGAAGCGGGAAAGAGGTAGTGGTCAGTGAGACTCAGCCACATATGCTCTGAGTTAGGTGGTTATGTCTTAAGAAGATGAGATTTTAAGAAGTCCATAGTGGTCTGCATTATGTGGGAATGATTTTTGGTATTGGAGTTCATGGAACTCAGTAGAAGATCTTTTGCTTTGTAGCATATAGGGGAAGGACTTTTTTTTTTTTTTAGAAAAAATCCCAGTGAAGACTACTGACTAAAATTATATAAGGTGTATGTTAAGAATGTGGCACTATCCCATCCTTATTTACAGAGATTTGAATTTACTAAACATTTCTTTATTCTGTCTGTACTTATATACAGTACCTTTTTACACAGTGTATTTGATAATTTGGTTATTTTGTGCATTTTTTTTCTGTTTCAAGATGACTCAAGGAGAACTACATCTAGTGCTGTAACAGAAACTGGCCCTCCTGCAATGCCAAGGTTACCTTCCTGCTGTCCCCAGCACTCGCCATGTGGAGGGTCATCACAGAACCACCATGCATTAGGACATCCTCATACAAATTGCTTTCAGCAGCATGGTCACCATTTTCAACATCACCACCACCACCACCATACTCCCCACCCAGCTGTCCCAGTTTCTCCTTCCTTTAGTGATCCTACTTGCCCTGTGGAAAGACCTCCACAAGTACAGGCGCCTTGTGGAGCAAATAGTAGTGCTGGTACCAGCTACCACGACCAGGTATGTAGAATTTGATGGATCAGTCTTTCTTTCCTACCTCCTTCCCTGCTACCCTTTACCCTCCTTTTTCATCTGTCTTCCTCTCTGTTTTCCCTTCCCTTCCTCCCTCCTCTTCCCCTTCTTACTTTCTTTCTTTTGTAGATGTCTGGAAAGTCCTGTGTGAGGAAATAGCCACTTGAGCTAAAGCCAACCTACCTTCCTTTTGTTATTGTGGTGCCTTCAGGAGGAGGGAAAAAACCCTAATGGTGAATTTTTGTACTAGATGAGTTACATTTTTACATGAAAAATGGCCTAATATAATGGTCTTTGGGGTTTTTAAAATTAAATATTATGGTTTCAGATGATCTAAGTTATTGCAACTAATTGAGGGGACCATGGATGTGGAAAATCAGAAGTGATATTTAATCTAAAAATCACTTTTTTATTAGATTATTTTTGATGTTTTTAGTTATATATAGTTGAATCTGATCTTTGAGATTTTAGCTCAAATTGTTGAAGTATATTGTCAGCCTAATTCATGAGAAATTGGAAAATTCTCCCAGTTTCTTCCCTTCTTCCTGCTACTCTAGAGGATACTCATTGTATCCTCCACTCATCTAGAAATAAACAGCCTTCTCAGATGTAAACCTGTAGCATGGTTTCTCAGGAACAGATGAGATTTTTAGTTTATGGAGAATTGAAATATCAGCAAAAAATTTTAAGTAAAGTAGTCGATTTTATTAGTGAATGTTTGAAGTATCCAATGCTATTTTAACTTATGTTATGTCATCTCTTTATGTAACTTTTTTTTTTTTTCTTTTTGAGACAGTCTCAAGCTGTTGCCCTGGGTAGAGTGCTGTGATGTCACAGCTCACAGCAACCTCCAACTCTTGGGCTTAAGCGATTCTCTTGCCTCAGCCTCCTAAGTAGCTGGGACTACAGTGGCCTGCCACAACGCCCAGCTAGGTTTTGGTTGTATGTAGTTGTCATTGTTGTTTGGCAGACCTGGGCTGCCAAACCTGGACCGCCAGCTCCAGTGTATGTGGCTGGTGCCCTAGCCGCTAAGCTATAGGCACCAAGCCTCTTTATGTAACTTTTGTTATGTATAGTTGTGATATAAATGTAAGTGTTGCATACTTTAAGACCTATTTTCCTTGTTGTTGCTGGGAAAAACTCTAACTTTGACATGTAATAAGATAGAAAAAAATGCAAAAAAAGTCATAGAGAAAATTCAGAGCATCTGCTTTTCTCTATCACCTGACCATTCCTAAAGTGCATGCTTCATATTTTTAAATTTCAATGGTTAGGCCAGGCACGGTGGCTTATGCCTATAATCCTAGCACTCTGGGAGGCCAACGTAGGAGGAGTCATTGAGCTTAGGAGTTTGAGACCAGCCTGAGCAAGAGTGGGATGCTGTCTCTACTAAAAAATAGAAAAACTAGGCAGGTGTTTTGGTGGGTACCTGTAGGCCCAGCTACTTGGGAGGCTGAGGCACGTGGATTGCGCAATCCTAAGAGTTTAAGGTTGCTATGAAATGTGATACCACAGCACTCTATCCAGGGTGACGGAGTGAGACTCCGTCTCAAAAAAAAAAAAAAAAAGTTTGATGGTTATCTCTTCTCCATCTGACAAAAATAATTATGAAGGAGGGAATTTTTCTCTTACACAATAAAGGTAGTTGCTATTATCAATAGGAAATTTGAAAGAGTTTAATAGAAAATCTGATTAGAGAGATTTTAGGTGTTATTTTTATTGTAGGAACAGTTCTGGATATTAACTGATTGTTTGAACTTTTTCTGTATCTTGGGAATGAGGGAGATGAAGATCTTTCCAGGCTAGGTATAGTGGTTCATGACTATAATTTTAGCACTTTGGGAGGCTGAGGTGGGAGGATCACTTGAATCCAAGAGTTCAGGATCAGCCTGGGCAAAATATTGAGACATCATCTTTATCTAATAAAAAAAAATTAAAAATTAGTCAGGCATATGCCTATCATCTCAGGTACTGGGGAAGATCACTTGAGCTTGGGAGTTTGAGGTTGCAGTGAGCTATGATCATGCAACTGTACTCTAGCCCAGGCAACAGACCAAGATCCTGTCTCAAAAAAATAAAAAGAAAGAAAGATCTTTCTAATAGTCTGAATGAAAGGATTTGCTTTAAAAGTATAACATCCTTTTACTAGAAATCTGGGTTGGAAAGAGGTTTTTTAAGTATATCAATAGTAGGAAAATGATGAAAGGCATCTACCAGCTTCTCATACATTTATTAAAGAGCTGCCAAATGGTCTCTCATTCACCAAATATTCTGCTGTTGAATTAATAAAATAACACAGCTGGTTTGGGAGATCAAATATTTTTACAGTGTTTTCTTTTAGTCTAAGTCAGTTAATTATAGGTAGAATCTTGTTAACAGCTCTGTTCAGTGTAAAGTAAATGTAACTAACATATTTACTCATCTCTAAATAGAGGTATTCTGATTGCAAGAAAAATTTGAGAAAAATCAGTAGGACCCCAGATATTCAGGATGATAATGGGTATGAAAGTGAAGAGAGTAAGATTTTGAAGATAAGAATTTGAGACTCTCATAGATGTTTGTAGGGCTTTAAAATTAGCCTTGTGCTCATGAGACAGCCTTGTGTACATCTTTGGGCACAGCAGGAAGTCGAGGAATGGAAGGAGCAAACAACTGATCTGAGGGTTTGTGATTGTGTAGATGTCTATGATTGAGTGCCAGATTGCATAGGAAGAGAAAAATTAGGCCTGCAAACATAGAAGTTGCAGTAGTAACTTGACACTCTACAAAATAGCTCTTACTATACTCGCTCAAAAGTGATGTGACATACACGCACCTTGCCTCCCTCCCTTCCCTCCTTTCTTCTCTCTTTCTTTCCACTTTTCCTTTCCCTTCCCTTCCCCTTTTCTTCCCCTTCCCTTCCCCTTCCCTCCCCTTTCACTATGTCACCCTTAGAGAGTGCCATGGCATCATAGCTCACAGCAACCTCAAACTCTTGGGTTTAAGAAATTCTCTGGCTTCAGCCTTCCAAGTAGCTGGAACTACAGGCACCCACCACAATACCCAGTTTTTTGTTGTTGTTGCAGTTGTCATTGTTTAGTTGGCCTGGGCCGGGTTTGAACCCACCAGGCTGGGTATAGGTGGCTGGCATCGTAACCATTGTGCTACGGGTGCTGAGCCTTTTTTTTTTTTTTTTTTTTTTTTTTACAGAGAGTATCTTCCTATGTTCACCAGGCTGGCCTGATAGCCTGTGTTCAAGCAATCCTCCCTCCTCAGCCTCTGCAGAGCACATAGGGACTATAGGCAAATACTGCCATACCAGGCAGCTTTGTCTTTTGATTGTTTAATTAGCATGATTTATCATTTATAATCTATGTGGAATAATGTCATTTCCCATCTCTGTACCTGTCTTGTACATTGATTTTTCTTTTTAGAATAAGGTTGAATGAACTGTTGGAATTGGAAAGAAGAAAGTTCTTGTTGATTTTTTTCCCTTTTCTTTTTATTCTTTAACTTTACCCTTGGTTCCTATCAGGATGTACTATACTCTCTGAGCATGTTCTTAATCACTGACCACAGATGACACTAAGATTAAATTTGGTCACCTTCATAAGACGTTGATATTCTAGTCCATTTGCCAATTGTAGTCTAAATAGTAAGAAAGTATAGAAAGGATTTAAACCGTAAACATAAATTCGTAGTCTCACAATATTTTGTTTGTTTGTTTGAGACAGAGTCTCACTCTGTCACCTTGGGTAGTGTGGTGTGGCTTCATAGCTCATAGCAATCTCAAACTCCTGCCTGGGTTGGAGCATTCCTCATGCCTCAGCCTCCTGAGTAGGTAGGACTACAGGTACCCAGTCACAATGCCTGGCTGGGTTTACTATTTTTAATAGAGATGGGGTCTCGCTCTTGCTTAGGCTGGTCCTGAGCTCCTGAGCTCAGGCAATCCACCTACCTGGACCTCCCAGAGTGCTAGGATTACAGGCATGAGCCATTGCGCCTGGCCTTCACAATATTACTCTTTACTGTTATTTACGAGAATTGAGAACGTATATTCTATTTGCCAACGCAACGGAACAAAGCCATTTACTTAACTAATAGACACATAGTATAGAACTGTGGTTCTCAACCTTCCTCATGCTTCAGCCCTTTAATACAGTTCCTGTGGGTTGCAACCCACAGGTTGAGAACAGCTGATATAGAAGAAGAAAAGAGCTCTTTTTTCTCCTTCATAGCTTCTGCTGTATTGTCACCCCCACTTCCCTTTCCACATCCAAAGTTCCTTTTGTTTCTTTTATCCTCTGAACCTAGAGCCCACTGTGTGTAGAAAGACTACTATTGAGTCTTCTCAGGACTGCTGGGTGTCCTAGGTCTTTGACAATGAATTGTTCTAGCTTTCTTCATCTCTAGTCCCTCAGCTTCCACTATTGAATAGTTCTTGTATATAATTCCGTATATAACATCAAATCTTTATTTTCATTAATCACATTTTGAAAAGTACAGTTATAGTGAAGCTAAGCACCAAGAAGCAATTCTCAATCTGTAATCTGCTCTAGAGTAGAAAGTAAAGGTGTTTTACTTGAATGCTTTTAGGGAAATAAATTACTGATGAGTAGAGATTGAATCTAAAGTCTGGTTTATTTCCCAATTTAGTAAAAGGGTATTCCTAATATCCTTATACTGACATGCCTTGGAGATACTGTGGGCTCAGTTCTAGACTGCTGCAATAAAATGAATATCACAATAAAGTAGGTTACATGAATTTTTTTTGTTTCCTATTGTGTATAAAAGTTAATGTTTATACTGTAGTCTATTAACTGTATAATGGCATTATCTAAAAAAATAGATGTACCTTAATTTAAAAATACTTTATTACTAAAAATGCCAATGATCTATCTGAGCCTTCAGTGAGTTGTAATCTTTTTGCTGGTGGAGGATTTTTGCAGCCTCATTGTTGATGGCTGCTGACTAATCAGGATGGTAGTTGCTAAAGATTAGGAAGCTGTGGATATTCGTTAAAGTAAGACAACAATGAAGTTTGCCACATTGACTCTTTCATGAAAGATTTCTCTGCAGCATGTGACACTGTTTGATAGCATTTTACCCACATAGTAGCATTTTCAAAATGAGAGTCAGACCTTTGAAACTCTGCTGTTGTTTTATGAACTAAATTGGTGGAATATTCTGAACCCCTTGTTGTCATTTCAACAGTATTTACCAGCATCTGCACCAGAAGTAGCTTCCATCTGAAGAAACCGTCTTCTTTGTTCCTCCATAAGAAGCAATGAATCTTCTATTCAAGTTTTATCATGAGATGGCAGCACTTCACTCACATCTTCAGGCTTCACTTTCAATTCTTAGTCTTTTGTTATTTCCATTAAGTCTATATTCCTTCTTTCATTAAAGTGTTGATCTTCTCAAAATCATCTCTGAAGCCTACAATCAACTTCTTCTAGACTCTAGATAATGTTGATATTTTGACCTCCTCCCATGAATCATAAAAGTTCCTAATGGCATGTAGAATGGTAACTTCTTTGCAGAAAATTTTCAATTTACTTTGCCCAGATTCACCAGAGGAATCACTACAACAGTTATAGCCTTATGAAATGTAGTCTTTTTTTTTTTTTTTTTGAGACAGAGCCTTAACCTGTCACCCTGGATAGAATGCCGTGGCATCACAGCTCAAAGCAACCTCCAATTCCTGGGCTCAAGCGAGTCTCTTGCCTCTGCCTCCCAAGTAGCTGGGACTACAGCTGCCCGCCACAATGCCCGGCCATTTTTTTTGGTTGCAGCCGTCATTGTTGTTTGGCGGGCCCAGGCTGGATTCGAACCCGCCAGCTCAGGTGTACGTGGCTGGCGCCTTAGCCCGTTGAGCCACAGGCGCCAAGCCTATGAAATGTATTCTTAAATAATAAGATTTGAAAGTTAAATTGCTCATTGTTTCATAGGCCACAAAATGGATGTTTTGTTAACAGGTGTGAAAACATGAATCTCTCTTTTTTTTTTTTTTAAATGTATTTTATTATTCTTCATTACATTATTTCCCCACCCCCACCCCTCCGTGGTAAGACAGAATTGATTTACAGAAAAGAATACAGAAAACACCAAAGCTCCTGGTAGAGGGAGAGATTTCAAGTGGGGAGAGAGAAGCTCTCTCC
>CAUYRH010131613.1:0-36916 GCA_963574655.1 Perodicticus potto | reverse complement strand
AATTATGAATTGGGCTGCAATAAACAATCTGGTACAGATATCTTTGTTGTAATGTGATTTTTGGTCATCTGGGTATATACCAAGTAAAGGAATTATAGGGTCAAATGGCAAGTCTATTTTTAGATCTCTGAGTATTTTCCAAACGTCTTTCCAAAATGGATGTATTAGTTTGCATTCCCACCTAGTTTCTTATGATGTTCTCCTAACTTTCCGCTTCTTCTTAACCCTTGTACCCTTGTGTTAGTGTTTCTGCATTTGCAGAAAGACCCAAATCCTCTGGCCTTTGCAGCTATCCTCTGCCGGAGGTTAATATAATTTGGATTTCTGGATAGACCAGCAGGTAACAGCCATGGACAGACAGTTTTCTGTCAGGTCATGTACTTGGGCCACAGCTTTTGCTCTCAGATTCAATGGGGTTGCTGGCTGGGCACTATAGTACAAGTTTCATTGCACATACTATAAAATATATGACAATCAGCAGAAATACATTTTCTCACAGTTCCAAAGGCTATAAACCAAGGTGTTGGCATGTTTGGTTTCATTCTGAGGTGCTTCTCATCAGCTTTTAGAAGGTCCACATCTTGTTCTTCCTCTGTGTGCATCAGTGTCTTAATCAACTTGCCTTATAAAGATACCGTCATACTGCTCAACGCCTGTGGCTCAACGGGCTAAGGCGCCAGCCACGTACACCTGAGCTGGCAGGTTCGAATCCAGCCCAGGCCCGCCAAACAACAATGACGGCTGCAACCAAAAAATGGCCGGGCATTGTGGCAGGCACCTGTAGTCCCAACTACTTGGGAGTCAGAGGCAGGAGACTCGCTTGAGCCCAGGGATTGGAGGTTGCTGTGAGCTGTGATGCCACAGCACTCTATCCAGGGTGACAGCTTGAGGTTCTGTCTCAAAAAAAAAAAAAAAAAAAAAAAAGGATACCATCATATTATATTTTATCTTATCCCCAAAGACCATGCTTTGCTTTAGTTACATCTTTTAAAGCCCTGTCTTCAATACATACTGAGGTACTGGGTGGTAGGACTTCAAAATAAGAATTTTGAGAGGACTCAATTCAGCCCCAGAATATAAACTATATCAGTTAGTTACTGGTGCATAACAAGGCACCACAAAGCAACAGTCACTTATTATCAGTCCAGTGTCTGCAATTTGGTTGAATGAGGATGGGCTTGGCCTTACGTGTATGCTTCTAACTGAAGGTAAGTAGGCAACACTTTTTCAGTAGAAGTTGAGATAAGTTTGGTTCCACATTTACCTCATTCTCCTCTTGGAACAATGCGTGTGGATGGGGAATACTCTTCAGGTTTCAGAATATACAATAGGAGGGGAGTAGAAAACACAGGCCTCCTTAAACCTACATCAGAGCTGGCACATTATCATTCCTGTCCATTTGTTATTGACTAGAGAAGTCACATTGCTTAGCATAAAGACAGGGAAAGGGGAAGCACATTGCTTCTATGATGAAGAGATAGGATAGATATTCGTTCAGAGCAGGACTATCTCTGGATTCTGGTTTCATCTGTAATGTAAATAAGAAATAACACAATGCTATTTTGCTGACGAATTGCTTTCGATCACCTCTGTTTTAGATTATTTTACAAAATTAAAAATTCAAAGGGTATTTTTATTTTACATTAAAGAAAAGTAGCTACAATTAAGCCTTTTTGGAATCATGCATATCCCTGATCTTTATGAATTAGGTGACATTGAACATTTGCATAAGACTATATTTATGATGCATCCATATGCCTCTGTTTGTTTTTCATTTATTATGTAAGATCCCCTAAAACCAATTAAATCCCAATGTGCTGCAGGTTGCATTCCAAAATTTTATTTTTATGCATAAGGTACACAATAGGGAAGGCTGGTCCTCAGGGAAGTATTTAATTCAGTTGTTAGTGAATCAGAGAACACTATTCCTCTGAATCTCTTCTGTCTTCACTATTACTGAAATCTCATAATTGTCTCCACATTCAGTGTTAATTACACTTTACTAGTATGCAGAAAGCATTAGTGCTTGTTAGAGTCCAAAACAACTTTGAGAACATGGTGGCCTAAGTTTTAAGACCATTTTTTAAAGGCTATTATTTTTGCATGTTTTAGGAGAAGTTATAGTTAATGGTAATTATTCTAACTTTACTCCTTATTGTCTTTAGGTTTGATTCTAAGTGTATAACATATACCTTATTCTATATTTACCTTAAAAATTTATATGGATAGTTAAATAGGCTAAATTTTATATCTCCAAAGTTCGTATGGTGAAGCCCTAGTTCCTAGTACCTCAGAATTTGACAATATCATATTTAAAGAGGAAATTAAGTTTCAACTAAGTCAGTACACTGGTCCCTATCCAATGTTACTAGTCTTCTCATAAGAAGAAAAAAAATCAGAGACAGTTATACATACATATAGAGGAAGAATACAGAAAAATGAGAATCTGCAAACCAAGGAGAAAGGTCTCAGAAAAATGAAACAAACAAGCAAACAAAACACAGCCCTGCCAGCACCTTGATCCTGGATGTTCAACTTACAGAACTGTGAACAAAAAATAATAAAAATAATAATAATAAACTGTCTCCCATTTGTGTCCCCAAGTCTGTAGTACATTTTAATAGCAGCCCTGTAATTTATTACAGACAGTAAAATCAGAATAATGGAAAGCAGAAAAACTGCCTTCAGGATCCATCCACCCACCATACTAAAATAATCAAAAGAAACCTAGAAACATAAAAATATATGTGTATGTGTGTGTATATATTATTATATATTTCAAGCTTATTATCAGGTCTGTATTTCCCTAATTAAGAAAACCTCCCTAAGTGGCCATGTTCTGTGAAAGGCACCCAAAAGCCTGGTCAGCATCCTGTGATTTAATGAGGCAGAGATTTCCACACAACCTGGGATAATGCTAACTATTTCAGTTTTTCTCTTGGTAATTCAGAATTATGAGTGAAAGCAGTTTGTCAGTCAGTTGATAGGGACATTTTGAGTCAAAGAGATGCTCTGAAATATCAAGTGGCAATAGCAGGAAGGGCTGTGCATGAAAGGCAGTTATGAAAAATTAAACATTATAAGGTAATTGAAACTAGGAAGAAGAAAGACCAAAGGGAAACATCTGGGGATGAAGGTAGTTGGTGATGACCAAGGAGTGAGAGGGTGAGGGGCAGGGAATGACATGTTGAGTCATGTCAGACATATTGAGTTGGGAAATTAAAAGCATCATAGTTATAGTAGATCAGTAAAATTCTGCTGCTAGAGAGACAATACAATATTCTAGTGACTGAGGCCTAGTCCCTGGAATTGCTGATTTTTCTAATACCTAAACTGTTGCAGTTGTTGAAAGAGGCAACTGAATATCTATTCCAAGTTACATATGAAATTTGAGATTTCCTGCTTTCTTTTAATAATGGGTTTTCTTTAACCCATTTCTTTAAGTAGTTTGAGTGGATATGACTCAATGGGCTCACAGAATTATAACAAGTGATCAGCCTTAATTAGAGAGCATAAGTTCTCTAACTTCATTTTGAGAATTATCATGAAAGAATAGAAATGAATTTAGAAAATAAAATATACTAGGTACAAGCAAACTATACATAGTATCAGCACTATTATAAAAAATAAATAGCAAGTGTTGCCAAAGATGTGGAGAAATTGAAACCATTGTGTACTGTTGGAGGAAATGTAAAATGATATAGGCATTATAAAAATAGCACAGCAGTTCCTGAACAAATAAAAACAAAATTAACAAGATTATTATATGGTCCAACAATTCAATTTCTTGGATATATACCCAGAAATTGAATGTAGAGATTTGGAGAGATATTTATACATCTGTATTTATAGTAGTATTTTTCACAATAGTCAATTCACAAGCACTCCAAGCATGTAACAACAGATGGCTGAATAAACAAAATTGGTGCACAAATAAAATAAGATGAAATATTATCTAATTTTTTAATGGAAGAAAAGATGACCCGTGCCCACATTGAGCATTGAGGACATTGCGTTAAGTGAAATAAGCCAATCACAAAAGGATAAATATTGCCTGATTCCACTCACATGTGAGACCTGGAATCAAATCCATAGAGAAAAGTCTGGTGGTTTCTGGGAAACATGGGGAGGAGAAAATGAAGACTTATTGTTTAAAATGCAGTTTTGATTCTTTAAGAAGAAAAGGGTTGTGGAGGTGGTTGGTGATTATAATAGTACAACAATATAAACTTAGTGCTACTGAGCCAGGCACTCTAAAACAGAGGGTACATTGTGTATTTTACCACAATGTTTTTGAAAAGTGAGTTTCAAATAAGTCATATAGACTCCCCAAGCTTACAGAGCTATTCAATACCAGAGTGTGGATATGAATCCAGTTTCTCTGATTCTAATTATTGGGTTCTTATAAAATCTATTTGACAAGTATGATATTTGCAGTGAAGAGCAAATATGTCATGAAACTGTGAAAGGTGCTTCATGACTCAGAATTATATTGCATTATCCATTATTATTTTGAAATAATCAAGTGTTGAGTGAATTTAAGGAGAGTCAAAGCAAATACAGAAGCAGCAACAATAACCCATGGACAGAGTCATCTTCTCTTCCGTTTATGGACACTTTTCCTTTCAGTGTAAGCAATACATAGATGTGAAGGATCATCGCCTACTTATAGTCTGCAAATCCAGATGCAAGGATAGAGTTGTCACTTTGATCTTAACAGAAGGCAGAAATGTCATGCTGTTCAGCATCTAACCCCTCATTGGCTAAAATGTCACTTCATCTATGGAGGCAATCTATTTATTGCCTCTATAATCCAGTGATTACATGGAACCTAAAATTGTCCTTGAGCTGATATAATTAAATGCTTACTTAGAAATACATCATATAAATTTATGATGCTAATAATCATTTATTTTTTAATGTGCAACTTGAGCACCTGAAGCATTTAAAGGAAGAATCATTTCTTTATATATCATTCAAGAATTTTCAGTTTTTTCACACAATTTAATAAATGTTGGTGTTTTGACATAAAATGCTTTTCTTTTTTGAAGAGGGAATTGGAAAAGTATGTGTTTGTATGACTTACATAGTGAATAGATACATCTAATTTGCATCAAATTAGACTATGATATCAGGGTTAGCCGTTTATCTGTCTGAAATTTCACTGGCTATGACTAAAGAATTTATTCACCAATATGCTATGCAATATATGCAGCATTCTGCAAAAACTAAAGGCTTGAAAATACTAATCCCAGAACTCAGGATTTCTCCTCAAAGTGGAAATTGCTTTGATTCAATATGGTTGTACAACTGGACGCAATATGATGTGTTGGGCTTTTAAGAAGCCTTATTGCATAGCATAGATGTTTTTGTGTTGTTTCTATAAGTTATTGTCCTTCCGTTTTGCTATCGGGACTCTGACTTTGCATGGCCCCATAAGCCAATCATGACATTGTTGTCCCTTTTGTTATATTGGCAACCTTCTGACTCTTTCTTTTGACCACAGATGTCTGCATATGCTTTAACCAACAAATTGTAAATGTTGCTATTCTTGTGTGTTTCAGAGGATGAAAATTGCTTCCCATTAAAATGTCAGGGTGGGGAGACAAGAGAACAGAGATTCTTTTATTCCTGTATTCTTCTTTCTTTAGAAGACTGTGAAAAGCAGGTTATCTTAACATGTTTTATGGAACTATATTTACTAAACACTGGAATTCCAAAACTGGGACTACAGAATGATTTCACTGAGCAAGAATGAAAATTAAGTAGGAAAACACATGGATTTGGACAAGGCATTTTTTCCAGGTTTTCCATATGTGGTTAATGAACACAAAACAATGAATACTCTCAGAAGAAATCAAGTATTCCTGCCACTATGTGTGAAAAATAAAGATTGCTAGTTAACAGCTTATTATACATATAAACTGTTTTACACAAAACAGTAGATATTGCATGTATGTCTACACAAATATCGATGGCTACTTTGAATTTGAAATGCATGTATACATAATTTAAACTGTATATATTTATGGAAAATATGATGTAATTTAAGTAGACCTACATACTTGTAAAAACACCAAAAAATGAAATATGTCTAAATGGTGAGAAAGCTTTATGAACATACTTAATAAAATAAACAAGAAGATTAAATGAGTCAAAATGCTTTAATGCCAAAAGTTATAATTTAACTGTAAATGATCTTCCATTTTCCAGGTGATTGAAGATATAATATTAGACATTATTTTTAGCTTAACTTTACCTAGCATAAAAATAAATACCTGAGCATAAAAATAAATGCACTCCTTTAACTTGAAGAAAACACAGTCTTAAAATATTATCCTAGTGTGGCCTTAACTCAATAAATGGCTCTTTCCAAAATGTACAGTCCTTCCCATGTGAACAAAATGACTTTAACCAACCTCTTACTTTCTGAGTAGATTTCTTAATTATGTCTACAATAAACATTTGCTCTTATTGAGCTAGGCTTGAAAATCTTGTTTGGAAAATCATGTCTCATTTATGTTTGTCCTAAGTTTGTATTTTTTAGGTAGGATTTGACAATTTAATTGCATTGATGGATACTGTTCTTGAGTTGTGTGTTATATGGATTGATTCAAATTAGAAAAAAATTAAAAACAAAAATTTAGAAATGTCTTTTGTTTTGTAAGTATGCCAAACAATGTAGGTGTTCATTTCTAATTTTAATCAATTTCAAAGCACTTTGCTTAGCATTTATTTTATGTTGTTTTACATATATAGCCACAATTTGAATTTATATCTATGGCCTCAGATTCTTCCAAAAAATTACAGAGAAAGGTAAATAAAAAGGAAATCACTAGAGAAACTTAGATTTTTGGAATTTCTTCCAAATCCCTATCTGGACTCCCTTCTCAGCAAATAAAATTACGTCAACTGAGAGCTGCCAGAGCTTGTTTTGGTCCTTTAATCTTAGCTTAAGTTTGAAAGATGATTTCTTTTCCCTTGACAACCTTTTCAATATGCCAGGAAAAAAAAAAACAAAAAACATTTATTTCATTTATTTATCGTTTACTTTTTATTTATTTATTTTTTAATTTTTATTAAATCATAATTGTGTACATTGGTGCATTCATGGGGCACAATATGCTGACTTTATATACATTTAAAATATTTTCATTAATATTGTTTACTTTTTATTATAAAAGCTTCACGTAGTACTTGGAAAAACCATGACTCTGAGAATATTATTATACAATTGTTCACTGTATTTTCTCCCCTTCCAGCATGTAACATTGGGAATCTCTGAAGAGTAATGTTGCAAGTATGTCAGTGTTTGTAAGATATCAGCTAAGGTATTTATTTTGGGAATTAAAAGAAACATAAACAGTGTTGCATTCCTACGATAATTCCACTTGGCTGCAATAGCTTATTTGTGATAGCCATTGTGGTCAAAATAGTTAAGCTAATTATCCCTTTAAAACTGCATAGAAAATTTGACCCACATTTTTTTTTTTTTTTAAAGATGGACTCTACCTAACAAATTTAAATATTGTGACCTGGTTGTTTGTACCCTGATATTAATCTGAGATTAAAAAAGAAAAACAATAAAAGAATATAACATGTTTATCAATTCCTGCACGGTCACACATGGTTTTAACTGAGTATGTGTTAAGGGTTGGTAGGGCACTCGGCAGGTGGTAGAAGAAGATAGGTGTGCTACCCTCTTCTTCCCTGGGGTCACGCACTCTGCCTGTTATCCTCAGCACCAGAAGAAAATGTGAGTTTTAGGGGGATGCTTAATTCTTTCAGGATTCAAGGATATCACTTAGTATGTGAATAAGGTGACACTTTATTCCAAGAGAGTTAGTGATCTTTGAACATTTTTGTTCTAGTTTATTCTAGAAAGGAACTGAGTGTAACCTACATAGTATCCAGGATATATCACGTTTTTAAATTGACCTAAATTTATTTAAGTACTCATAGCTTACATATTACATCATTCCCAGTGTGTGAAATACAAAAACTTAAAATAAAATTATACTATCACTTTCTAAAATGTGTCCAATAAAACTGTAATACTTATCTGAAATCTACCAGCATCTGTTTAAAAATAATATGAATAAGGTCTTCATAAGATTTGGGAAATTTTGCACATTCTATTTTATAATGCATAAGAAAACACAGATCTTATTCTATAAATACTTCCCAACTTTTTAGTTGTTTATTTTGAAACATTTCTTCTGTGCTGGGATTTTTACATCTAAGATTGTTCATGTATGTGTGTGTATGTGTGTGTGGGTGTGTGTATGTATGTACAATTTAGACAAAGAATGAAGAGTTCAGACAATACACTCCAGATCCCTTATAGCTTTCATAATATATAATTGTTTTGTCTTTGAAATCAAAGGCAATTTGCCTTCAAATAAAATACGAGGGTCACACTCTTTTGCTTCAAAACATCAATTCTCCATTACATCTGTCATTTTAAATTTGGTGGCCAGACTATTTGCATATTTGTGTATTTGGAAGTTTTTTATTTTCTCTCTCTCATTTATATGACTTTTCTTCCTGAAGATCTGTGAAGTGCATTATTTTGTTTTGACCTTGGCACTCAGATCAACACTTATTTCAAATTTTACCTTTCATTGATGATTTTTTATCCTAGAACAAATTATACCACGCTAATTACAGATTCAGTTTATTTTTCACTTGAGAAACTGCATATATGTATTTCTTGTTCAGAGAATCTCAAAATAGCAAATCTTATTTTCTATTATATTTTGCATTTAATTTCTACTTAATCTATTCTATTTTCTACTTTTTGATATGAGATATGCAGATGTCACAATTTATTTACATTATCACATTTGCTATATCATAGTTTTTCTTAAATCACAATTGTTCACAAGCACCTGAAACTCATGGGCCTTAAATTCTTAATGTAAGAAAATAAATGTAAGGTATTTTAAAAATGATTTAAGAATATAAATGTTTCAAATAGCTTTTAGTGTTTTATAGTTATTATTATTATTTTTTGTTTAATAAATATTACCACTACTCAATGATCAACGAATTGTTTGCAATAGCGTTTATATGCGATAGAGTTTTTTTTTATGATACCAATTATGAATTTTAAAATGTACAGAGTTGTTTTCAGGAGTTGGAACCAAAATTTTATTTTGAATGTTCCGGGTGGCTGTACAATTTATGTATAACTGGTGGAATGTGATAATTATTCAATCCTAGAAAATTAATTCATTTACCTGCATGAGAAAGGATTGCAATTTTTATTACAACTTTGCTTGAAAAAATATAAAAGAAAAATTCCTCTAAAAAGGAAATACAAACAGTGATATCTTGATTTAAGTGCACAAAACCCAAAGCATGTAGCAGTTACAGTCATTGAGATACCTTAAGCTTACGTATTGATTTTGTTCTACAAATTCAATGTATCCCGGCTAACGATAAAGCTCAGTTTCTGTGAAGCTATATGAAGAGATTTCTCTAATAATACTTTGCCAGCTTCCTGGAGAGAGAAAACCTGGAGGGTGACAACGAATGCCAATACACCAGGGCCTGAGGGGGAGTTGACTTTGATCTTGGCATTTCGGTTTTCAACAGTCAGAAAAGCAGTGATTTCAACATCATTCAGTTGGATATAGCATGACTCAATGGAAGGTAGCAAATTCATTAAAAATCTTGATAGTGGTTCTAGGAGCTTTTTTCAAAATAGGTGAGATAAGAGGCCTTATAACAATGAGCTCACAAAGCAAGCTGGACATTTGAGAGTGATGAAAACGTATTGAGGGGATGATTGATGAGGTGGCTTAGAGCGTTATCCTTGGGAAACTAAGTGCGGAGTGGACAACTCACCAGCCCGAGCCTAAAGTGTACCAGTGAAAGTAGCTAAATCCTCTGCCTGTAGAAATACAAGATTGCATGTGGTGCTTTATGATTCTGCAAAATTCAAATGTGGGTGAGCTTTTTGTCAATAACAGGGATAATTGCAGTGGTAGCTTTTTAAAAATATAAAATCACCAGCTAAATTGATGGTTAGAGCAAAACAAATATTCTGAGTTCTCTCTATATTTTTTATAAAATATAATCTTCAAAAATTGCATTTTATTTTTACTCAGATTTTATTTTGCTGTAATGTTTCAGTTTTTTATTTTAAAGAAAGGACAAAAATACCCTGGACTGAAAGAGCAAAATAATAACATACTATGGTTGCATAATTAGAGTCAAATTCTATGCCAAGCATATATTTCCTAGAATGTAGGATTGTAAACATTCACATAATTAAAAGTCAAGGAAATTTTCACGTGTTCCATGATCTAAGTTATGTTCATGGGCAGGTTGAGAGCAATGGAAAGATATGTTACAATTTGATTAGCAAACTAAGATCAGTGATATTTAACCCGTGTGCCTGTGTACTGTGTGGTATTTGGCCTCCCCTACAGTTACTAGGGGCATCGGAGTGGGCAATGTCCCTTCTGTTGTTTTTGTAAGTAAGTGATAACTCAACTTTATCTACAGGTTGTTTGGGTGGTATTTATGACGCATCACTTAAAGGAAAGCTTAATGACTATCATAAAAATGAAACACTTCTTCATTCATATCTCAAAAAAATATTCATCAAGGGCTCATAGATTCATAATTAAATTTAAACAGTTATATTTGTTAGAAATTTTCAATGCTGTTGGGGGGCAAATATCTGCTATGGATAGCCAAATGGGAGCAAGAATATTCAATAATTTGCCTTTTACCAAAAGGCCTCTCTAACAACTAACATTAATATTGTTCATTGCAAAGATTTGGGAAAGATTTTAGGCAAATTAATCTTTATGACAAATCTAACAAGAAAGTTGCATCATTATCCCATTGTTTTGATGAAATAATTTACTTTATGGAGTTTTTAACCTGCCCAAGTTCATTCAGGCATTAGTAAGTAACAGAACTGGGACTTGTACCCTGGCCTTCCAACCTTACATCTGATGTACATTTCATTACATATTAATATTATCCAAACTTAGAACTTTTCTATGGCATTGAGACAGCTATGAGAGTGGAGACTATCTAAATTCAACTTAAAATAGGTATAACTGGCATAGCAAGATTTCCATTGTTTCTAAACATTTGAACATTTATAGCAATGCTTGATGTTGTAAGATCAACTTCTCCCTGATATTCAGAATTGAGTATGCATGCATTTAATAGCAGCTGATGCATTTAATAGCAGCTGATTATATGATGATTATCCACGTAATCTAGTCTTTAGTTCTGTTATTCTCTTTATGATGTATAGTGTTAGGCAAAGGTTTCTAAATCCTCCTGGTTTAGTGACCAAGAAATCAAAGGACAAAGATATTCACTCTAGACATCCTACTCCCTCAAGTACGAGGTAACAACAACAGCAACTCAACTTTGAAAAGGAAGGAGAGAGCACGTAGTGTAGTTACAGGTCACTTACAAAATCAACCTGGATAGATGCTAAGAGGCCACCCTTTCTCAATGTTAGAGTCAATACTTTTTCATAAGACCCTGGCTCCAGTCCTTTATGGGACCTCTCTTTTCCATTATGCTCATATATAAAATAAATAGTGGGAAATGTGCCTTCCTTGGTGTAGTAGAGTTTTAATGCCAACTTCAATCGGTTAATTTTTTTTTTTGCTTAGGTTTGCCTGAGGATTAAACAGTAACAGTTTGAGAGTCTACAAATTTCTGGGTAATGCAATTTCTTCAAAAACTGAGATTTCTGATCTATTTTCTGATCTATTTCATTCCACACGTTCCATTTGAAACAAAGGATAAGACAATCAAGTGTCCACCTGGACTAGTTCTCCAGCCTGGATGACTCTTTTATTTACTAGACTCATTTTATAACAACTACCTCAAGGCTACCTGAAATAATAGACTGGGTGAAGAGACAATATACATAATGTGGGCGTTGCAGCTGAATTGGCCAGGATTTTATGTCTAAACCTATTGCTGTGTAGGCTCCATAAGCTTACTTACTGTTTTTCAGAGGGTAGAAGTAGTTGGCATTTATAACCTTGCAAGTCTGCAAGTTAGTGAATTCACAGTAAATTTAGATTGCGCCATCAGTCAGAGAAAGTCTCACTAGGGAAGGGGTATACTCTTCATCTCTGTTCTGGCTTGTAAACCTGGCCTGTACTACCTTGCTCAAGTAAGAATTTAAAGAGAAATACCAATAATTAGGCTTTTCTAGAAGAGTTTGTAGCTGTCTGTCGGCCTCCCCTGTTATCTCAAAGAAATGATTGTCTTGGAGGCAAAACATGTGACGTAATAGTTTATGTCCAATCCCAATTATGATAATTAGTTAAGGTATGGTGTTATGAAAGAGGTATGTAGTGGTGAAAATAATATAGACATTGATTCTTTCTGCCCAAACCCTCACAATATAGATGGCTAGTCCAGGAAGAAAGGTTTTTCTTCTCCATGAGAGTAACCATGGATCCTGACATTTTAACTTGGGACTCCATAAACTCATAGGGAGATCTGGACATATTTGAAGGTAGGTCTTCAGCGTAATAATTTTATAACTGATAACTTCAGTTATAGGGAAAATTAAAACAAAGAACCAAGGATCTTCAATTTTAAATAATTGACCCGTAAATTGCAATTTTAAATAATTGACCCGTAAATTGCAAGTGCTACTTCCACACACATACACCCTTGCTGAGCTCCCTCAGTTTGATTACTGTACATAGACACAGGAATGATTGGGTCTCCAGATCCATAATCATGATTCCACTAAGATGCTGACTTTGGTGGTTCACCACCTTAACCAAGTGATCAAGGTTAACATCACTAGTGAAAAATCATGTTAATATCATGATTTGCCTGATACCATGTTAAGAAGGAGACTTTATGTAGCATTATCTTTAAATTCACTTTATATGATTACATTTATGTCTTATTGTTCTCCAAAACTAATTTTGACAGAGAAACTCCACTGTAAATCCAATTAGTTATTTTTAAAGACATTAAGACATTAAAAGATCTTAGACATCTTAGATCTTAGACATTCTAAGCTAGGCAAAAAAAAAAAATTGTCACCAGTTGAGGTATACTATAGACACATGATGGCTAATTGCAATGTGGACTGGACTTCTGAACAGTAAGAAGAAAGGGGAAATAATGAAGACACTGGTATTTATCAAAACATCTCTACATTGAATTAATAACCATAAAAAATTTAGTTGTGATATATGGTGTGTGTATTAACATCTTTATGTAATGTGTTAATATTATGGGAAACCATGTGAAGTGTAGGTGACAACTCTCTGTAGTATATTTGTAACTTTTCTGTAAATCTAAATATATTCTATAGTTAAAAGTTTATTAAAAAATGAAGGCTATCTTGGCAATGCTATTGTGCTATTGCACTATTTATTTTTCTTCCTTTCTTTGTACTTTAAATGTTAGCAAATAGATGGTATGGAAAATCTTTAAAGTGTATATTAAATAAGGACCTATTTTTGTTGTGCATTTTAATCCAAATTTTATTTAAATGTCATTCTTTTTAAATATTTCTGAAATAGTAATCCCATTTATCAGTAAAGTAGATTTTGAGGGAAAGAAATCAGGAATTAATCCGTTTTACTGATAAGTAACGGAACCTTAGCTAGATTTTGACTTCATGAAGGGCACGTGGTCATATTGCTAGCTGGTCATTAATTCTTGGTCCATCATCGGTGAATGCTGCATTTCTTATTTACCTGCTTGTATTTAGGGGATTTTAGGAGAAAGATTATTTTGTAGAGCAGGAAGTTTTTCCAAAAGTTAGAAATGCCAGAGAAGAACAAGAACAAGGCCCAGAAGCCCTTGGCGAAGCTGCCCTTCCCTGACCTGCTGCAGACGATCGTGCTGGGCAAGAACCTGGGGATCCCCAAGCTTTTTGGGCCCCAAATCAGGGGTACCCGCTGCCTGAAAGAACAGGTCTGCCACTTGCTGGAGTCCCTGGGCTTCCAGTGCACCTTCATTGATGACTTTGACTGTCACCTGACCAACATGGGAGACTTGTGTGGCTGTGCCAATATCCACCAGGTGCCCTTTACTTTCAAGTGGTGGAAAATGGTGCCATAGCCCCAGGCCCTGGGCTGCCTGCTCTGTGTAGGCGTGAACAGCCACTGCTACCGTGCAACAGCTTAGCTCCTAAACGGGAGTCTGCAGTCAAAGCAATACAGTTCCTCCCTGGCCCTGTCTGCCCCTGACCCCTGGACCCAGTAGTGTGGCAAATGTCACCAGCTTGAACCCCTGAAGGAACGAAAGATGGAAAATTGCCTTCAGCCAGGAAGTGTTCACTGAATGGACAATAAAGCTCAAGCTGTTCTAAAAAAAAAAAAAAAAAAAGGCAGGGAAAGGGCTGTATTGCTTCTGCCTGTGTTCTTCTATGAAATTTTTAAATAATGCTCAGTTCTAATTTTTACATATGTAGTTTAAATAGCAATATTCTTTCCTTTTATTTTTTCTCATGGGGTTTGGAAGTTTACAAATTAATTGTGCATCTGTGGGAATGAATATATATATGTTCATTCACATATATATGAATGCAATTCCTTAGATATTACATAACTTAAGATTTCATTTTCCCAACGTTCTAATATTGATGCCAGTGAAGAAATGTGCATATTTTTCACCATGGTAATGATTCATTTCATATGTTTTAGTTAGTACTTTTCTTTACTATCCACATTTGGTTTTAGACAAGGAAATTTTACTTGGTATATCACTTTGTTTAATTGTCAAATAAGAAAAATAAATATTAATACATTAATTTATTTAAAGCTATAATGTGATATTATGAAAATGATAACTTCTCAATGAAGAAAAATAATCCAGAAATAGATTCAGGGCTAATGTATGAAATGTAGCCCCTTTAATTTTCTCAGATTAACTAATTTCTGGAAAATTGATATTGCCACATTGTCTTAAGTAGTCCATTAGTAACAAAATAGAAAAGTAAGGAGAAAAATATAGTTTCTTTTGAGTGGAACAAAGAAAATAGAAATTCAGGGATATGAAGTAATATTTTAGATTCAGAAACTAGCTTCATGATTGTTCAATTTTTACCTTATTTTTGAGATTTAAAAAATCCATAACAGACTATAATTTCAATGTGTTACCTATGTTTATAAAAGCAATAATATTTGTGATTTTACATAAATATTTGCCAACTACACTCTGTAAGGCACACATATTAGGCCATTACTACTGTATATTTAGGAGTATATATATATATATATATATATTTTAGAGACAGAATCTCCTTTATTGTCATGACATCACAGTTCAAGGAAACCTCCAGCTCTTGGGCTTAGGCGATTCTCTTACTTCAGCCTCCCGAGTAGCTGGGACTACAGGCACCTGCCATTATGCCCTGCTATTTTTTTGTTGCAGTTTGGCCGGGGCCGGGTTTGAACCTGCCAACCTCAGTACATGGGGCTGGTGCCCTACCCACGAAGCCACAGGTGCCACCCTAGGAGTAGCTTAATAATATAGACATAACTAAATAAATGGCTTGACAGAATTGACAAATTATGCTTATGTATTATAACTATACTAACCAAAATGTTATAGAAAAAATCTGAGCAAAACATTCACAATTAGCTATATAAGATATGGAATATCATTTGAATAATTAATACTTAGTGTGTGTTAAGATGGATAATATAAAATTTAAGAATTCCAGTTATATTGGAGACTTTGTGTTCAAGTACGTATTAACATGTTTCTTGCTATAATTCAAAGGAAAAAAAGCTCATAAGAATTGGTAAACAGAAGATATGATAACTGAAGTAAATTACTAGTGGGGGTAGTGAAACAAATTGCCAAGTGTGCTTTTTGTTAATAATTTGGGCTATCTTCTGGACTGAACTTCTCTTTCTCAAATAGATCATGAAACTCCAAATTATGAATAAAAGCAATTGTGAGGAAAATCAGTGAGGATCTTTTTGCTACAAATAGGCTTATAGAAACTTGGAGGTTTGAGGGAATCCAATAAATGATATAAATGATTTTTTTATCAAAGTTATAAATTAACTGAAATGGAAGTTCAAAAGAATTCCCATTACATACTCAAATAATAATTTTATTACTAGAATTCTTAAATATTTGAAAATGTGGTTTAGATATATGAAAACAAAGGGCTTTCCTAATACTAGATCCCAGAATTATGAGCAAATATCTACGTTTTCAGAGGTTAGGTGGAGTGGTAACCAAGTTGACTTCTACGTGGAAAAAACAGAGAAGAAGTTAAACCATGTATATCCAAATTCTTATCCTAAGAAATAAGGGGTCTCATTCTACTATCACATAGAAGAGTAAGAAGTGAAATAAGATGCAAGGATCATATTTAAAGAAAAACCTTCTTCTTAAAACTACATGAATGAATGTGAATTGAATTTTTTTAAGTTCTTTAAAGTTAATTTTTTTCTGAAGACTTTATCTTTCACTAAGCAAATTGGCATATTATGTATGAATCAATTTTTTTCAGTATAGGCACTGCAGAGTATAGCATATCAAGTTTTTCCAACTCTTCTTAGGTTTTTGTAATTCAAATGAAAATGAGAGATTTATTCATAGCATTCAACTTACATTACATATTTATTTTAAAAACTAAAAAAAAAAAAAAAGATTGCTTCCAAATTCACTGAATTTGAATTTTTCAAATATGAGTACAGAGCTTAGCATGCTGGTTTACCAGGTCAGACAATTACGTTTTTGAGCTCATCTTAGAAAAAAGTGCTGCATACCCTATTGCTAAATATCACTAGGGTCGCCATATGGCCAAGGGGAGTACTTTGAACGTGACCATACTGTTATTTATCAATGAAGGACATAGCATTATTTCTAGGATGAGTTTGTGACTTTAACTGCTGAACCTTGTATGATGACAGCTCTGATGGCCCTGGCAGAAAGAGTTCCAAATTGTGTTGAAGGGTGGAACAGACGCAGGCATCGATGCACAGCGGCACAAGGGGAATACTCAAAGGCGACTGTCATAATATTCAGCAAAGAGGCATGTAGTACTTTTTCCAGGACGAGTTCCGGAATGTTACTGTCGGACCTCATGTACATATAGTCCCAGCTACTTCAGAGGCTGAGGCAGGAGCGTCACTTGAGCCTAGGAATTTGAGATTTCAGTGAGCAATAATGATAGCATCACTGCACTCCAGTCTGAACAACAGAATGAAACACCTATTCAAAGAAAAAAAAAATACAGCCGCTATGGTTAGAAAATTGTTAGTTGGTTAAATGAAGTTATGGAAGTTAGTCCAATTCTTTCTTTTCTGTTTGCTCATTTATCTTCAACAAATACTATAAAATAATAACAATAAACATTTTTGATTTGCATTTCTAAAGTTTTCGTTCTAAGTAATTCTCAAAGCAGGTTATAAAACAAAAAATATAAACATATTGTATATATTTCCAATGTATATATAGTTTTAAATAATAAACATATGTAATACCAAATTGAATAAATCTCTATAATTGGGAATTAAATATATTTATATGCGTATTTCTAATATTCTGTATTATCAATATCATAGTGATGGATATCCTATCTAAGAATTAAAATATATGGATATATATATATATATATAATATATATATCTGTGGGTAAATTTTTAGAAGTGGAATGTTGAAGGAATATAATATTTTAAGATTTTAATTTTTACAGTCATTTCCAATAAATGAACCATTCTTCCCACTACTATGAGTAAGCAGTTTGAAGAACAAGATCCAACTTATAGTCTATGATACCATTCTTTGAAAATATTATTTAATTATTCATACCTGTGTCATAATTATCAGGGAATTAAATATTCAGTTAGAAAATCCTTCTAATAACTAATTCATTGTTCCTTTGATTCTTATTCTGCAATGATCATGCTTTTTACCCTCTTTTCAGATTCATACTTATTGAATTATCACTAGATTTTGAAAATACTAATAATTTTTAACTTGCCAAACTGTCAATTTCTGGCAAATATTTTTCAGCAATAACTAATTTTTCTTTTCTTTTCTTTTTTTTTTTTGAGACAGAGTCTCATGCTGTCATCCCGGGAAGAGTGTTATGGGATCACAGCTCACAGCAACCTCAAAATCTTGGTCTTAAGCCATTCTCTTGCCTGAGCCTCCCAAGTTACTGAGACTACAGGCATCCACCACAACGCTTGGCTGTTTTTTGGTTGTAGTTGCCATCGTTGTTTGGCAGGCCTGGGCTGGATTAGAACCTGCCAGCTCCAGTGTATGTGGCTGGTGCTGAGCTATAGGCTCCCAAGCCAACTGTCTTAAGTTTTTAGCATCCTTCATTTCTGACTCCAAATTCCTATAATATCAACAAGCCTTTTCAATCTCTCTTTTCATATAGGTAAGCTATCTCACTCTTCTTTGTTGTAATTGCACTCACCTGGAAAAATAGTAGCATTGGCTAATCTAAATCCTTTTCTATAACCCATTCTGTGCCATTGAGTTGATCATGCCTGAAAAATGCCATCATGCTCCAGGTCTCATTTGAAATCCATTACTATTAATTTTAAGTTGCTTTTCCTAGATGCCTAGAAATTCAGTTTATTTCCGTATTTCATTTACCCCTTTTCATGCTCCTGGACGATTATTTCACATCTCATCTCTATATTCAAACTTCCTACACCTCTTCCCCCATATTCATTCTCAGCTGATTTTTTAGTTTTGACCTACAAGTACCATCCATATAGACACTGCTGTCCTGCACATCATTCTTGATGAACTGTCTTTGCTCACCCTGTGACCTAAGTCTCTCCTTTTGTGAACTAGATCTCATTGTCTCTGGATCACGTAAGCCTTCATTCCATCCATTATTTCCATTGATAGTTTTTCTCTCTATTGAATATTTCCATTAGCATAAAGTATTGTAATATTTCTCACTTAAAAAAAATATCTGTAATTCATATAAACAATTGCGACTACTGTTTTCATTTTTTGACTCCGTGTCACAAACTAACTTTTAATTATTGTCTCTTCTCAATATTTCCAATCCCTATTTAGATGACACCAATATTAGCCAGCATTTTTATCTCACACCTCTACCACAAAGCTTTCATTAGCTCAATGTGAGGTTTATGTTGTTAAATTTGTTTGTTAATTTTTAATCTTTATCTTTTTTAATTCATCTAAAGCACATTTTTTCACACTATATCTCTTGTTCTGTCTTAAAAGAATTTTCACTTGGATTTGCAAATACCATAATTTTTATTTCCTTTCTTTTTTGCTGGACATTTCTTTTGCAACAATGTCTTTGCTGGTTCCACTTTTGTTTCCCTAGTCTTTAAATATCAGTATCTTCAGCGTTTGCTATTGAAACCTCTTCTCGACACTAAATCTCCTATTTTATCCTACAAACTCATCTATATGCTAAGGGTCCTAGACTTCTCACAAGCATTTCCAATTCATTTATCTAATGCAGACTTGACACAATTTGTTTGATTTATAGGCATAACAAGATTAATATGGCCAAAAGACTAGTATTGACATTATCACCCAGAGGCTTTATTTCATTACAGGGCAAATCCACATTAGCATGGGCTCAAGATGAAAAAAAAATAGTATAGTTATTCTATCTTTTTATCCACCTTAAAGATCTATTTCATTAGTAAATCCTATTGATTTGACCTAAAAATTATATACCAAATAGTAACTTGTCTACTGTTATCACCTTACCTTTCTTTTTCTTAGTTTAACATGACAATCTTATGAATCTATGATCTCACATTCACCCTAGTCACTCAAATTTATGTTCTTTCCAAATAAAACATGGATCACATCAGTCCTCTGATAGTCATGTTATAGTGACATTACCTCACTTGTGTAAACAAATTAACATTCTGAGATTTCCAGTGTCGACTCCAACATGGAAAGGATTTGAGAGACATCATTTTTATTTTTGCAACAGGAAAATGAAGAGGAAACTGAATATTAATAACTCCTATAGGACTCATCAAACGATTGATATTGCAAGACAAACTGCCATCTGAAATCTGGAGAGACAGGAGAATACAGAGAATCACAGCTGAAGTCAGGTTACCTGCAGTTGAAACCACTGGAAACATATGTTAAATGGAAATTTTGATAAATTGCTGGAACTGAGAGTGGGCTAACATGATCATCACTATTGATTTCACAGACATAAAAGAATATCAAAGCAATACTATGAAGCTTTTTATGTTAATCTGATAGAACTTTCATAATAAAATACCACAAGGTGGATTGATAATCAAAAATTTATTTTTTCATTTTTAGCTACTAGAGGTCCAAGATCAAGGATTTGACAAGTTTGATTTCTTGTGAGAACTCTCTCCTTGGCTTACAAGTGGCCTCGTTTCTCTGTGTTTTCACATCATCTTTCCTTTATGTAAGCTCTTCTTTGTGTATCTTTGTGTATCCAAATTTCCCCTTCTTAAGAAGATACTTAACCACATATATTAAGGCCTACCCTAATTTAATGACCTATGTAAAGACTTTATCTTCAAATACCTTTCATTCTGAGGTATGGGCTTTAGGACTTTAGTATATGAATTTGGCTAAGTGGGTACAACTCATACTGCACCACTTTTATGACCACAAATTTAATATCTTGGATTAAAAGAAGAAATTCCTTTAAGACAGGAACTATCAAAACTGACACAAGGATAAACAGATAAACTGATAAGGTCAAAAATTATTATGTAGATCAATTCGAGAATTAAAACCTTTCCAAAAAAGAGAACTGTGAATAGCTGTTCTGTTATAGTCTACCAAAGACTTCAGGAAACAATTATATCAACTTCTAGAATATAAGGGCAGAAGAAACACTTCTTCACTCATCTTATTAGGACAGCATTGGTCTAATACCCAAACAAGGTAAACATATTTTAAGAAAGAAAACTATTGATTAGTATCTCTCAGAAGCATAGACTCGAAACCACTTGGAAAATATTACTAAGCCAAATCCAGCAATATATAAAAAATAATGATACACCATTACAAAGTGGTGTTTATTTTACGTATCTAAGCTCACTTCAACACAAGAAAATCAATGAGATCCATCATATCAACAGACTAAAGGCAGGTGTACTCTCCTCACCACTCTCATTTCCTCTCAAGTGAAAGAAAGTCCTAGTCAGTGCAATGAGACAAAAAATAAAAAGTATGTAAATTATAAGGGAAAAGTAAAACTGTAATTACTCTTTAGATTATATGATTTTGTATGTAGAAAACTCCAAATACCTGGAAAAATTCCTGGAACTAATAAGCAACAAGGTCCTAGGATAGACGATTAACATAATAATGTCAGTTACTGTCTTATATACCAGCAATAAATAATTGAGATTCGATAGGAACAACAAAATGTGATTTATGATAACACCAAACTGAAATATTTAGTATGGATCTAATAAAATTAACAGAAATATCTACAAGTGGAAAACTACAAAGCTCGCAGTAAAGAAATCAAGAAAGAGCTAAATAAATGGAGAGCTATTTATGTTCATGGATTGGAGGACTCAATAGTGTTAAGATGTCAATTCTTTCTATTTTGATCTATATATTAAAAATGATCAAATTACCAACTTGATCAGGCTATTTTGTAGATATCAAAAAATTATTTCTAAAGTTTACATTGAAATACAAAAGATCTAGAATTGCCAGCACAAAAGAAGAACAAAGTTAGAGGATTGATAAATGCAGGACTCACTATTAACCTACTTAAATTTATATACTATGGTACTAATCTATTTTGGAAAAAAACATATAAATCAATAGAACATAATTGAGAACCTAGAATTACTCTCTCAAAAATAATCACCGAAAAAGCAACAAAAACAATTCAATAGAGAAAATATAATCTTTATAATAAATGGTGCTAGAAAAATTGGAAGTTCATTTGAAAAAGAATTAATGCAGGCATAAACCTTACATATTATATAGAAAGTAACTCAAAAGAGATCATACATATAAGTAGAAAACAACACTAAATTTAATAGAAGAAACAGAAGAAAATTTTTGTGACTTTGTAAATGGCATTATGTGTTTAGATACAACAACAAAAGCACAATCCATTTTAAAAGGTAAGATATTTGGACTGTATTAAAAGTAACAACTGCTGTTCTATAAAGATACAGACAGGAAAGTCAAAAAAGAAGCCAGACTCAGAGAAAATAATTGCATAACACCTATCTAATAAATGCTATTATCCAAACCTACAAATGATAATTATCATTCAACAATAAGAAAATGATCTGAATCATACAAAGAAGATACATGGATGGCAAACAAGCTTATGAAATGGCACCAGACATTACTCATCATTAGAGAGTTGCAGATTAAACAACAAGATACCACGATGCGTTTGAAAGACTAAAATCCATAAAAACTGGCAAACGAAATGATGGTGAGGTTGGGAAACAACAGGAACTTTTATTCACTGTGAATAAAAACACGAAATGATGCAGCCAGTTTGGAAGACACTGTGTCAGATTGAGAGGAGGCAAAACATAGCTACACTGCTCCTGGTCCTAAGCATTTATCCAATTGATTTACGTCCTCATAGAAACCTGCAAGAAAAATTTTTAAAAGGTTTATTCATAATTGCCAAAAAATGCAAGAAAGATAACCTTTAATAGGTGAATGAACAACAACTATTGTGATTAATATGTACAATGGGATAGTATCCAGTAATACAAAGAAATGGGTTATTTAACAACAACAAAAAGAAATAGATAAACCTAAAATATACACTGATAGTGAAAGATGCCAGTCAGAAAACATGCATACCGTATGGTTCCAGATATAAGGCATTTTAGAAAAGTCAAAACTAGAGAAAGTAAAAATGCCAATGACTGCTAGAGATGTGAGGGTATAGGGGGAAGGGGACAGGGGTGAATAGAGGATGAACAGGGGATTTTACTGGAATGAATCTATTTAGTATGAGACTGTAATGGTGGTAAACATGACATTAAATGTTTGATAAAAACCATAGACAAATATTGCACAGAGTAAACAGTAATGGATACAAATGAAAAAAAATTATTTAGGAGGTTGGTCCTAAAATCACTGAAGACTTCGACAGAATTAATGAACAAAAAACAATAACCTTACTGAGAAGGGGGTGGGCGGGCGTTGAACTAAGTAAGGCTGGTAATGAGGGGACTACGTAAGACTAAAGGTAACAGGAACTTCAGAAAAGCCCTGCACTCGGGCTAGTTACGTTTTTCACTTGGAGGCTCTGGTTAACAATTTTCATACTTCTATTCATGTAAACTGAAATTAAAAAGTGAGGTTAGTGGATGGCAAATGGTAAAAGCTAAGTTTCTCTCTATCAGAGTGGGAATTTACATAAAAGCAAAGGCAGGAAGCTGGAATGATTCATGTGGTAATGGACTAGAATTGAGACATTCTTAAGAGGCATCAATCAGCAGAACATAAATTTTAGAACCGGAAACCTAAGGTCATAACCTTAAGCTAGATACGGATTATTTCATATAGAAATATGGCATGTATTTCATTGACAGGTTGCTAAGTGGTCCTAAAATTATGCAAGTAGAACCTGCATAATTAGCATTCAGGCCTTGTTTGCTAATGCTATATTCCAATGAAAGGAATCAGAGCTCCTTGCATAAATGACTGATTCTAGAACAAGGCCTAGAAATGTAGAAGATGAGTTTAGGACATCGCACGGTGTCAGGAAACGAAAAAGTGTTCAAAGCAAAAAAACACCCCCGCCTACATATACTTATGGATGAGTATCAAAAGGGCACAAGATCCAACTTAAAGAGCTTTCAATGGTCAAGGCTGAAACAATTTGAATAGGGACATAAGGAGTATTAGATTATAAACAAAACACATATCCATGAGCACATACTGTTATAAGTAAATTACTCTATATACATAAGTGGAAAAGGAATAGATCTATGAAGAAGAATTCCAAATGATTTAGATAGATTCTCCATTATTAAAGAGGAAGAGTATTAATAACCAACTTCTTAAGTGGGTCCAGAGCCCAGGACACAGAACATGGGGGAACAGTATTCAGCTTTGAAGAGGAAGGATCACTTCAGGTCAGCCTTTGAGGTCAGAGTTTGAGGCTAGCCTGGGTAACACAGCTGGATCTCATCTCTAACAAAAGAAAAAAAAACTGAGGGGGGGAAAAGAGTAATTTTAGAGTGGAAAAACCTGACAAAACCCTGTCTACTAGCTGACAGTTATTAATCATACTGATTGTATGATCCATCTAATGATGTGACCCTTCCTCCCCCAAATACATAATCTTTAATCACAAGAAAACAGTGAAATAAATTGAAGTAGCAGTGCATGCTACAAAATACCTGCCCAATAGTTCTCAAAACTTTCTATGTTTAAAAAAAAAAAAATTCTATGTTGTGAAAAATGAATGTGAAACTGACAAAGTCAATAGCAGTTTAAAGAGAAATGGAATCAAAATGTAATGAGGTATTCTGGATGAACTTGTGAAAACTGAGAAAGAATATTAGGTGAAAACTAAGAAAATCTGAATAGATAATAAACTGTTAAAATAATATATCTGGCTAAGAGCCTTTAGCTCAGCGACTAGGGCACTGGCCACATACACCAGGGTTGGTGGGTTCGAACCCGGCCAGGCCTACCAAACAACAATGACAACTATAACAAAAAAATAAGCATTGTAGTCCCAGCTACTTGGGAGGCTGAGGGAAGAGAATAGCTTAAGACCAAGAGTTTGAGGTTGCTGTGAGCTATGAAGCCACAGAACTCTACTGAGGGTGACATACTGAGACTTTGTCTCAAAAAAAAAAATGATAACATATAAATATCAGTTTAATAATTATAATAAATATAATCTATTATGCAAGAGGTTAATAAGAGTGGAAACTAGGTTTGGGGTATATTGGAACTGTCTATATTGTCTTTTCAGTTGTTCTGTAACTCTAAAACTTTTCTAAACTATAAATGTGTAAAGAAGAATAAAATAATAATAGCCTTAAAGTGGTCTAGGATGTCTCTCTGATACAGACCCAGTGCTACTTTTCTAATGGAATGTTACTGCCAGCCTGGTTCTCAGTCCAGCCCAGTCGCTCTGGCCTCCACGCTGACCCTCCAGGACTAACTTATCCCACCTCTGTGATCTCAATCACAGTGGTTGGCCCTTCGTGACTTTGACCAGCAACCTTGACTGACATGGGCTTAGCTCAAATCCTTAGTTGTTCAGGACTTTGCTTGAAAATTTCCTCATAAAAGAAAATATCTCAGGACATTATATAAAGATAAATTCTATCTCCTATTTCATCTTAGGAATCCCTATCATTCTTTCTTGGTTTTCCTACTCATCATGGAATTTATCAGTATATAACATGCTTATTTATTTATTGAAGTTCTATCTCCTCCCACTCATTGGCACATAAGCAGCGTGTAGGGAGGAATTTGACTGCTTTATTCAACACAATATGCCCAGAATTTAAAAAGGGTATATGGTCTGTGGTGAACACTGAAGAATGAATGAATGCAGGAGACAGTGTACAGATGAATGTATACAGACTCTCTATAAATATGCATTAGTATAGTTTGCCTAATATATATATATGTAGAAAGCATTGGGAGTATCTTATAGCAAGAGTTTTAATGCTAATTTTCTCCTTGCTTATCCTTAATTTCTGGGAGTTTTGCAGAGTTTAAGTTTACATTTTACATCTTTATAATACTTCCATTATGACAGCTGCACTAGGCATAATGCTGTTAGCAACATCGTGTGGATCGCAATCTGGAATATATAATGTTTAAACCTGTGACTGAACTGGAATATATAGTTTTGCAATGTAGTAAAAAATGTGCAAGAGCTTGGCATTAAAAATGACAATAAAATATCATTGCCCAAAAAGACTTTTAGAATACTTCTTGGAGACTTCTTGAGAGTGTGCTAGAAAGGAAATGCTTTGCCAATACCCAGTTCATGAACTTGACTACAGAAGAAAATGATAGCTAGGTTACATAGTGGTATCACCATTTGGATGTAATATAAAAAAACCTGGAGGATATGAGATATGAGAAATAAAATAATATGCTTCCTACTGAGTATTCAAATCTGTTTTAAACACAAAATGAACCCATAAAATTCCATTTTAATTTTCTTCCAACTGTATGAGCTGAAGAAAAGCTGTGCTGTAGATTGAATCTGCTGAAATTAGTCACGGCACATTCTAAGATGTAAAACAAGTGATCTGGAAACACCCATTATTGAGAGACAGCTTTAAACAATGAAAAGTAAGCTACGCGGGATGTTTCAAGTATTATCACTCACATTGACTTCTCACAGCTAAGATATTCAGAGCTCAGAGAAGAAAACAAAACAGAAGCCGAACAAAAGAACTCTCATGATGGTGAAATGCGAATTAAAATGTTCTTCATCCACATCACAACGATCCAATATTTCTAGCTTCATATACTTGTCATTAATGTCTTTTAGTGCATTAAGATTTCAGCAGAAGGTAAAGACTTTGGGTTTGGGCAAATCTAGATGCTCTACATGATTTAATGTAGCTGAAATAATTTATTAAGCCTTTTTTATAAAATAACAAATTGATCATTGGCTAAATGTAGTATGATTCACGAAATATTGGTGGACTCTACATTGTATTTGTAAAGAAATAATAAGACATATTTCTAGGGCACCTAGTCTATTAAATTTTACAAATTACAGGCAAAGTAAATTCTATAAATATTTGTAATACATATAAGAATATTGTAAGTATTATATCACTATTTTTACATATTTGTCAAAAAAGTTATTAGTACAGTTTCACACAAGACAGTACACATAGATTCTTGGCAGCCTTTCCTAAACCCGTAGTTAAGATACCAGCGAAGAAAGAAAGAATTCTTTGGATGTAAACCTGCAGTAAACATTCAAAAGGCGATGGCCTGAGAAAACTCCGACAACAGACAAGAAAGTAAAAGGCCAAAGAAGATCAAAACCAGTGGGAATGGGTTGGAAAAAAACTTCTGTGTTATCTTCTGTTTTGTTTCTCCTGTATCAACCCGGGCATGTAAGTACCTGCTATAAATTAATTATTGTTATTGTTTTAAAATATATCCACTATTCCTTCGATGTTTCTACCTTCGAGAGGCAGAGATGAATCCTTCTCATCTTGTGTATGGCTGAACTTAATCATTGATTTTGAATAAATATAGCCGTGTGGGAGTGATCGTGTGTGACATTAGAGACGAGGTCACCAAAAGAAGTGGCACAAAAAGTACCATCTTGAATTGTTCACTCCGGGGAAATTAGTTGTTCTGTCATCAGACAGATAAGTAGGTTAGGGAGAGGCACAGTTAGCAAGGAACTGAGGCACCTGCCAATAACTAGTGAGAATCCAAGACCTTGGGCCATAACTATGTGAATGGGTCATCTTGAAAGCAGATATTTCCACTCCTACTGTCACCCTGATCCAAACTATCTTTCTAAGACGTTTCTAGAATCCTTAGCCATGGAATCTCTAAGATATTGTAACTTAAGTCACTAAATTATAGGGTAATCCTCTGTATCACAATACTATATTCCACTTTTTCTCACTGAATTAAGAGTTCTGCTTAATGGGATACACATACAACTAAACCCTGCTATTACAATGTACAGATATTATTCCAATTTATTTTGTTTGGACTCCATTTTATCTAGCTGGTATCAAAAAATAAACTTCTCAAAAGTTGTATATATTTAATACTTGTATCTTTTCAAGTGTCTATGTATTGTCTTGGATATAATACAGCAGAATTAAATGGAATAGAATAGGACAGGCAAAAATAAAAGGTAAAAATTACAAGAGGTGATTTAGCATAATCTAACAGTTAGATGTAAAGTTTTTACATTTTGATTGAACTTGGCTAAAAAGTATTGCAGAAAGGGACTTTTTAGAAACTTTTTTATACCAATAAAAAGATGGGCATTATCACCATTGGGTGACGGTGATATTTTCTTTCTTCTCTCAAATGAACAATTTTATTCATATTAAAATTTCCCTGAAGTTGTGACTGTAATTCTAAATTATCTTTGGTAAATATATGCAATTTAGAAAGATAAAGACATAAATTAGAGTTATAATGTTAGTATATAAAAGAAGCAGGTGTCTGACCCAGATAACTTAGGCTAGGAAGAAACCATAAACATCTGATAGTGTTCAAGGAATGAGTTGCTTATATACAATCTAATCCTTCGCATTTCTGAATTATAGATGCAAAAAATTTTCCATTCTCAGTGAAAAGAAGGATTAGAAAAGAAATGTTTTTCTGTTTCCATATAAAACGACTCAATATTTTTTCAAGATTTAATAAGATCTTGAAAAAAATATTTTATTTCTTTAAATGATCATTGTATTTCTTCAAGGCAGCATATCTATTCTGATAACAGACACTTCATATGTTGATATTCATTCAGAACTTAGCATAGAATAATAACGACGACATGGAATGAAGTAAGAAAATGTGACCCCTTTCCATGATAAGATAGAATAGCAAATGAACATGAAGAAAAAAAATCAAGTTCAGAGAGCAACTTATTCAATGGCCAGCAAACGAGGATTTTCAGTAATCTAGCCTAGAGGAAACAGAAGTAGAGATGAATTCTGGAAGTCTGATCTAATGACAGTGATGACCAAAGGTGAACTTTAACAGAAATAAATTATTTGTTGCCTCTTCCCAGTCGAACCCCAAGCCTACATGTTTAGTAGCCATGAGCTTACCAGAAGGCTTTAAAACATGAAAAAGGATTCAGTGAAACATCAAAGAACAACATAGATCCTTACAGTACCTTAGTGACTGGTCAAACCAGAATAGATAATACATCATGAAATGAAGCCCCTAAGAGCCAGTCCATGTAACACTTAAGCTCCAAGTCAGAAAACTGGTAGTTGCACAACTCTCAAATGAGCCCCAAATGTGCAAGTGAGTATAAACATATTTCCATTTATTTACAATTGATTATATTCTGAGAACTTTCTGCAATTGATAATCTGACAGAAGAAGTGCAACTCACCACAAATATCTGAGCCCTTTTCAGTAGTATAGGTAGTCATGAGAATCAGTTGTGCAGCCAAGGAGAATTTTTCTCTGATTTCTTGTATGTGAAGGAGCCACAAAACTAGTCCCTGACAATGTAATATTAGCAGAATGACACATGCCTCCTCTGGATGGTTGAGAGTGAATGTATCGTTTTCTTTTCCTTGACTCTCCTCATCTGTCCTGTGAAAGAAGATCCTGAGGTCCCACACAATAGTGCAGTCACATGAGAGCAGGATACTGGGTCACTAACCACCACATGGGAGAAACTCACCCACCAATCAGCAGTACCTGCCCTGGATTATTATGACAATTAGCTTCTAATGAGCAAAGTCTCTGAAAGCCTGAACTGACTTTGTTACAGAGACTAGTGGGACTCTAACTGACAGAGATTTCGGTAAGAACCAGGTAGTGAAGGCCTGTTATATGGAAATGTAGCAGGGTAAGCATGGAAATGTTGCCATCCTTCAAATCCTAGTTCATAAACTACATGCTGTTAAAACATTTTAAAATAAAATTTACATGTTTATCAAGTGCTTAGCAAGTTCCAGACATTGTGCTGAAAGCTTCAAGAGTTTTCAATACCATATCTGATCCTCTGTGATAGACTCCTTTGTGTTATTCGGCCAATTTATGAGATGTCTTCACCAGCCACACCCATCCATCCACAGCAGTGGACACAATAGTCATTTGTCCTTCAGCAGTGGTCCCTAACATTTTTGGCACCGGGGACTGCTTTCATGGAAGAAAGTTTTTCTGTGAACTGGGATGGAAGGCTGGGGGCAGGGGCTGGTTGAGGTTGGTTTCAGGATGACCCAAGTGCATTACCCTTATTGTGCACTATCAGGTTCCCTTCGTGGTTGCCACTTATCGGGGCCCAGCACTGGCCAGGTCTCCTGCCCCCAACTTATCTAGATTCTGGACGCAGACCGCTAGGCTACCTTGCTTGGGAACAACTGCTGTTAGGTGCCTGAGGGCTATTTGCTTTCGCAGAAGGGAGAGAAAGAGAAAGACAGCATTTGGGGGAGTAAAACAGTCTTAGCAGGAAGAATACACCTCCCAGTCTTTGGAGAGAGAGACCCCGTGCGGGCATTCTGCAGGCAGGAGAAGTGACAGAGTCAGAGTGAGCACGTCCGTGATAGAATGCACACTCCCCCAACTGCCTTCTCCTCCAGCCTCTTATGGACATGCTCCCACGGCTCTTAACACCACAGGTGTAGAGACAGCCAATCACTGATGCTCTCATCTTGTGAGCTCTCATGTTTGTTAGGAGACCCAAATCCTTCCCCATGCCCTTATCACCAAGTGAGGGAGAGTTATACAGGTGTTTCTTATAATTCTCACTCCTCCTTGCCATATGCTATATGGGCTGCTACAGTGCACTTTATTTCTATTATTATTACATCGTAATGTGTAATGAATAATTATACAACTCACCATAATGCAAAATCAGCGGGAACCCTGAGCTTGTTCTCCTGCAACTAGTCAGTCCTAGCATTAGCATCAGCTCCACCTCAGATCATGGGCAACAGATTCCCATAAGGAGTGCACAACCCAGACACTTGCATGCACAGTTTCCTGTAGGGTTCGTGCTCCTATGAGACTCTTAGCTGCTAATTTGACAGTAGGTGAAGCTCAGATGATGAAGTGAGTGATGTGAAGTGACTGTAAATACAGATGAAGCCTTGTTGGCTCACGCACCTGCCACTCACCTCCTGCGGTGTGGCCTGGCTGGGCACAGAAGTTCTATAGGACTCCACCCTTTTGACTACAGATGATCAAAAACCTTGAAAAGACTGAACCAATCAAAAAATCATCAATAATTGGCTCGGCACCTGTGGCTCAACGGGCTAAGGCGCCAGCCACGTACACCTGAGCTGGTAGGTTTGAATCCAGCCTGAGCCTGCCAAACAACAATGATGGCTGCAACCAAAAAAAAATGGCCGGGTGTTGTGGCGGGCACCTGTAGTCCCAGCTACTTGGGAGGCAGAGGCAGGAGAATCGCTTGAGCCCAGGAATTGGAGGTTGCTGTGAGCTGTGATGCCACAGCACTCTACCCAGGGGGATAGCTTGCGGCTCTGTTTCAGAAGCCTTTCCACTCTGCTCCATCTACATGGCCTTGAACTCAGATCATGTGACTCAGTTTAAAATAGGGGTGGGTTTTGTTTTGTTTTCCTGTTGTTGTACAGAATGAATACTTTTCATAGGTTCCAGCACACTGAGAATTGTAAATTATCTCCCAGTGCCTGTCATAATATGTCTTTAATGGAATGCACAGATACATGGCTCCAGAAAACCTATATATTTTTAACATATTATTAAGAGACTTAGGTTAGGGATTGTGTTTGCTGCTTTGTGTGTTTGTAATTACTTGATGTTCTAGCAAGGTCAGCATATTAATATTTGACTTATGAGTTATAATCTCAAAGACACTAAATGTTCTTTATAATATTAAAAATATCTCATTTCTTTTTAGTAAAATATTCAAGAATAGAAAAAAATACAATGTACTCAATAGTATTATGAAACCAACATATAAACACGCATGAATAATAAAATACAAACATAGTCCAGCAAGTGAGAGGGGGGAGGAGTGGGGGGAAGGGCAATTGGCAGCCATGCACTTAATGTGCACAATGTAAAGCCATTCAGCATGCCCCCTGGGTGAAGGGCTCAACTACAAATTGAACTTTACCTTGGAAGTGAAAACAATGTTACCTAAAAATTTGTACCTTCATAATAATTTGAAATTAAAAAAAAAAAATCTCTCTTATGTTGGCTTTTTTTATCTCTGATACCTTACTATCAGGGCCTTATAATGCCATCTTGGTTAAAGAAATCAAGGTTTTAGAAAGGTTGAAAGACATTAGTAACCTACTATTATCCTGAGCCATGAAACAGGGCTGTCTCAAAAGAAAAGACCCCAAGATGGGCTAGTCATACATAAGGAATGAAGTCAGAATCATACAGAAATTCTTCACTTGGAAGAGTATATAGAACTAAGGCTCTACACTGACCTAGAATTGCATTAAAACATCAAGATTATAAAATGAGGTACTGTAGACCTCTAGCATTTGCCGAGAGTAACCATCGCAAGTTAAGTTAATATTGGACATTCATTATAAGCTCCATAGAATCTGATGAATTCTTGTACTCCTGAGTATACCAGAACAGAGAACCTATATTTTGGCTTATGCTGGGCTTCAGAATGAAATTACTGTCTGTCCATATCTCTACTGTACCATGCCAACAGTACCACTAGGGAAGCAAAGGAATCATGGGAGTTAGAGTAAGAAGTCATGTTTCTCACTCACATATATGTATAATGCTCTCTGTAACTCTTTGAAGACAGTCATCTAAAAGTCTCACAGAGAACCCTCCCTGAAAAAGATGAGGAAGTTACATTCTTCATTTATGCTGTGCAAATCAACTTCCCTGAGAGAGCAAGATATCTCAATACCTATTGTATTGTTCAAAGGACCTAACAGACCACGTAGAGTGAATGATCAACAATCAAGTATAATACATAAACATTCATAGATTGAGTTGGCCATCATAGTAAACAAGGGCTAAAAAACACAACAAAACAGAAAAATATCAAATAATATGAGGGTTGGAAACAAAGGTATAATTGACAGCTATTATAGTTATATTTCAGCACGTAATAATTCTGATGAAGAAATTTGAATTATATTTGACCCAAAAACAGTCATGTTGAATTATTCATACTGCCTTGATGATGGTAATTCTCAAATGTGTTTTAGAACAGTATATGGCATACAGAAACTATTAAAGAAATGTTCATTGGATGAATGGATTCAGTTAAAGGGAGATAGTACAGGCAATACTTTTGTGAACTTTATGCTTAAAGAGAAAATTAGGTCTGCCACTAAAGGAAAGAAATGAAGAAAGCCTTTAAGAAAGCCTTTAGTGGCTTATCTTTATCAGGGAATATGAGTGTTTTAAAAGGCAATATGGGGATTCACTGGAAAGAGAAGAGTTGATACATAAGCAAAAAAAGAATGAACAGAGTCGGTTCAGAGGAACAGATTAACGACAGGAGAGACAGTCTGCAAAGGAAACAGAAGGGAAGGGGGTAAATTAAAGGCAGATGCCAATGGGATTTCGGTGGCTCATATGGAGAAGAGCAAATTCTCAGCACATAGTAGTTATTTTCTCTGTAAAATCAGGGATGAACCAAGAGAAAAGGATACAGGCCAGACTCAGAATCTTAAGGAATCTACATAAAAACAAATAAACAAAATGCTTGAAATGGGCATGATGTGAAGGAGAGTAGAATTTTTCAGGACTGGCAATCCATTTGAGATTGTGCGTGTAAGCAAAACTGATTAACTCCTATTGTGGGATTTTCTTTAATAGCTCTCAGCTTCTGGATATAGGCAAAATGAATTTTCACAGAAGAATAAGGCTGGCGTTTTGTCAGAAAAATGAAACAAAAAGAGAAAAAGAATCAAGTAGTTACATAGCATCACCTGAAGAGTTTTTGAGATGATAAATCCTGGGAATATAAACTGAAACCTGAGGAGAGTAACAAAAGAAGAAGGTCAGTGGTTGTGAGAAAGTAGAATAATCAATAGATTATAGAACAGAAAGTGGATTTCACTGAAAATCAAGAAGGGGGAAAGGTGGGAAGAGGAGGAGTAAAAACCTATCTATTGGGTACAATAACCACCATTTGGGTGCTGGTAACACTGATATCCCTCATTAAGCCTTATAAGAGGTATCCATGTAATAAAAATATTTGTACCCACTTAATATTTTAAAATAAAAAAATAGAAATAGGTCCTGGTGAAGTATAGGTATTGATTAATGAGAACGATTAAACAAGTAGACGGGAAGGAAAAAGTATTACGGTCACCAAAGTGAAATAGTGATTTTGAAAAAGGAGAATTTATATCTGCTGATCAGGTTATGATCTAGTGAAGATGTGAATGTCATTGGAGATGAAGAGGTTGAGGAGCTAAGAGGCTATGGAATTGGATAAACCATCCACAAGGCAGTTAATCTTCAGGATAGCAGGATACTTTTTGAGGGTACTCTACAGATTATAGATTCACACATACAACTCTATTGGATTATATAGTGTTCCATAAATGAAGGAGAATAACTGCATTAAGAAGCGGGAAGAGTGGCTCAGTGCCTGTGGCTCAACGGGCTAAGGCACCAGCCAGGTACACCTGAGCTGGCGGGTTCGAATCCAGCCCGGGCCCACCAAACAACAATGACAGTTGCAACCAAAAAATGGCTGGGCGTTGTGGCGGGCGCCTGTAGTCCCAGCTACTTGGGAGGCAGAGGCAGGAAAATTGCTTGAGCCCAGGAGTTGGAGGTTGCTGTGAGCTGTGATGCCACAGCACTCTATCCAGGGTGACAGCTTGAGGCTCTGTCTCAAAAAAAAAAAAAAGAAAAAAGTGGGAAGAGTGTGTTATAGTGAAAGTTACCTCAAAAGTCCAGGGTTGTGTGAGATGGTGAAGAAGAAATGTCTAGAAGAGACAATGGGATCAGTGGACCCTAAGCACATCAGCTCCAAATAAAAAGTTGTGCTTAGAATGACTGCAGAAGATGTGGTATCTCATGGGGGAGTTCAGGTGAAACAAGGAGAGAGAAGAAGCTTCAGGAGATGAGGCTAAGAACATAAGAGAGATGTCTACTATAGTCATATTGAGGATGGGAGAGGAGAGAGATGGAATAAACAAATTCAGAGCATTGTGGGAATAACCGTAATAATAGTGTGGTAACATAAGAAACTCAGATGTCTTACATATTCGGAGGTGATTCTTATAAATAAGATAAAAGGTTTGGGATATTTTGCATCAATTGTCCTTGCAAAGAGTGGGCACTATCCCTAATGGTAATGTGGGTCATTTATTACTCCTTATATTTGCTAACTCGTTTTCACTTTTATTCACACCCAAAGATAGCAAGCTGAGTAATCATCAATATTTTAAGGATCGGGTACACACAGGATTTCACATGTTTTGATGCTACACAAGAGTGGTGAATAATTATAGATTGGACTTTGGTTGATCACTGGATATGACATTTTATCATCATTAAATAAATCATGGAAGTCAGATTAACCAGAGCAGAATCACTCACCACATTGATAACATTATACATATAATATTTTGATGTATTTTACAACTTGAGATTAAATTAATATTGCCTTTTTTTCATTTGCCCTGAAACTATAGCACATGAGTACATCTTCACTTAAAAGGTAAAGAACTTAGCAAATAAATTATTCATAACTTGCTTAATTTTATTTAAAAGCAATAGAAATAGCTGTGTGAAAAAAGTGATTGTTTGATTACATTAAGTTTAAATAGGTAAAAGTTAATTTTTTTTATTAATTCCAGCCATATCTCAAAAATAAGGAAGAGGAAATACTTTCTCTGGGCTTTTTGATGACACAGGAAGACAGCTGCCAGGCAGGTGTATGGAACGGTTCCAGGGACTGCTCTGCTCAGTGAGAAATCTATCACAGGAAACCAGTGGACAGTAGCACTCTTTCTATAGGGCCAGGAAAACAAAGGCTAGAGCATCAAACACACACCCACACAACATCAGAGAAGAGAAAGTACAGAAAAGAGAATTTGGCCTCTGTGTATAAGTTCTAGTTTTTAATGTGGACTTCCTTAGCTATTTCATGGTCCAGTTTGCCTGATTACCGTTTGAAAATGACCACAATCTGTCTTACCAAGGCATTGATATGCATGGGCACTGGTGTGTGTTCTGATGCCTCTGCTTTCGTCTACCGACTGATAATCTGCACTCTAGTTCTTCAACCATCTCTTACGGTCTAAAGAAATGAAATCCTTGCAGGTGTCACTGAGAAACGTAAGATATGCAAGAGTGAATTTATAACATGGAAGAGCTCAACAAAGGCATTTTTCTCCACTTGGGTGAGGATAAAAAAAAAGAGCATCTTTCCTTTTATGGTCCACCTGGCAGAGCTGGATCCTTGGCTTGGACTGGAAAGCGTGATCACAGCAAGAGTGGCCCGGTCACAGGAGGGGCGCTTCCTAATTAAGGCTGCAGTGCCAGGCAGCCTCTTAGATGCAGTATCACAACAGGATGTGGTTTGGGCAGTACTTTCTCTCAGAATAAATAAAAACAAGAGGAATATGGTGTATGTGTCTATCAACTCTCTGGGTGACACACTGAAAGGCAGCAAGAACTGAAACTCTGTCTTAGGTCTCATCTGACATCCAGAAACCAAATGCGTCTGAAGAGTAAAACCGTATGACTTTCCACTGTGCTCCCATCAGAACTCCAAACCAAACCTTCTTAGTCAGGTTACATGCGTGCAGATAATCTCCACAAAGTCTCCATGATAGTTTCCTATTACAGAGACTTCCCAGCTCTTCCCAAGGATAGTGGCAAGGACTTAAGAGGTAGTAGAATCATTGTCTGAGTCATCTTAAAACAGAAGACATTGAGGTTATGACTAAATAAAGAAGGAACTGAAGATTAAAAGAGCAACTGTAGTCAATCGTATAAGTCGGGCTGAACCAGCTCCACGTGGAAACTTTGCCTCTTCCCTGCCCCATATTTCTCTCTTCAAAAATTCTAGTTATTCTCTCCAACCTACAGGCTCAGTCTCTTTCAAAGTTTAAGAGTCAGATCGCTCTTAGGATCTGACAATGTAAAGAATCCTAATTTAAATTTCTTTTTTTTTTTTTATCTTTTCTTTTTTATTAAATCATATCTATGTACAATAATTCAGTCATGGGGTACAGTGTACGGGCTTCAGATACAATCAGAGATATTTTCATCAACCTGATTGTGATAACATTCAAGAGACTTTCTCATTACTTTGTGAGAACAATTT
>CAUYRH010131611.1:0-11128 GCA_963574655.1 Perodicticus potto | reverse complement strand
TGGGCCCGCCAAACAACAATGACGGCTGCAACCAAAAAATGGCCGGGCGTTGTGGCGGGCACCTGTAGTCCCAGCTACTTGGGAGGCAGAGGCAGGAGACTCGCCTGAGCCCAGGAATTAGAGGTTGCTGTGAGCTGTGATGCCACGGCACTCTATCCAGGGTGACAGCTTGAGGCTCTGTCTTAAAAAAAAAAAAAAAAAAAGAGGGACTTTACCTAACAAATGCAATCAGTGTTAAAAAAAAAAAAAAAGATGAAAAATAGTTTTTTTTTTTTTTTTGCTGTCTGCCATGTGAGGACACAGTAAGTATGCTCTTCCCAGATGCCAAATGCCAGTAGCTTGATCTCGGGACTTCCTAGCTCCATAACCGTAAAAAATACATTTCTATTGCATATAAATCACCAGTCTCATGTACTTTGTTTTATCAGCACAAACAGACTAAGACGATGTCTCCATTTGCATTGACAGGCTGTGATGTTGAGGAACATTTTAGTTACATTTACTTAATTTTTCAGAAGCATCTGATGTCATTTATAGATAACCTAGCCTGGGGCAGGCATTATCCTGTGTGCTTTATAAATATTAACTCGTACATAATAAATCATGATTTTATACAAGCTATACTTTTTTTTTTTAAATCCTTGGTTTCTGTTTTGCCATAGTGGGTCTTGTTTCTATTTACCTCTCTGGCTCCACCGACTCAGTGTCCACACAGGTTCCCTTACTGCCACCTCCTTAAATGCTTCTCAGGGTGCTGCCTTCAGCCTTTTCCTCATGCTACTTTTACTGTTCGCTCAGAAGGATTTCATCCATTTCCATAGTTTTAATTCTTACTTTGCACAATGTCCACATCCCAAATGGTATGTATAACTTATCAGAGGAGGTCTCTATTTGGATGTCCTTCAGGCATTTCACACTGAACAGCTCTGAAACTAAATTGGTCATTCCATCCATTGAGTCTCCAAATAACACTCCTGAGGATCTGAAAAGTTGATGTAGTCTCCTCATTTGCCCAAAAGACCCGATGTCACATTAAACGAATCTTTCTTCCTGATACCTTATTTTAATTGATTACCAAGAACTAATGATTCTATTTTCAATGCATTCTCTTTGAATGTTGTCATTTCTATTTAAAAACTCTTTAATGTATTTGTTTCTTTCCTTTATCAATAACCTTACTTTGGGCCACAACTACTGCTAGCATAAATTTCTGCCACAGCCTCATAACTAGAAAAAAAAAAAATAAAAAAAAAAAATAAAAATAAATAAAATAAAATAAAGATGAAAAATATTTCACCATACTTGTCTGCCAATAGAAATGAATCAGCAAAGAGGGAAACTGATGTTCCAGGTGTCCTGTGAGAATTACTGGAGAGATGCAGGTGAGTCATAGAGGAGCTGGAAGCTTCTGTCCAGGCAGAAGGGCTGGTGTTGGATTGGCTGACAATATGTCTCTGGCACAGAGGGCCCAGATGCAGACAGGAAGCAGACATGGTGGGAGTGAGTGAACCTTCTCTCCTGACTGCTTCTATTTTCTCAGTGAAATAGGAAACAAGCTCTCTGAGAAAGGCTAAAGGAAAAGGTAGAGTGATTGAAGGACATTTTAGTCTAGCAGAAGAGCTTAAAGCCCGGCTTGAGATCATGACCTTGAAGCATGACTAGTCCACAGTTTGGTTGGTTTTTTTGCCAGCCCTGCATGGCTGCCCGGGTGCAGGTGGAAAGTAGGGTTTAACCAGGCTTGGGGTTTTACCAGGCCAAAAAAAAAAAAAAGAAGTGAAAGAGAAGGCTGCCTGGGGATATCATGACAGAAAAAAAGAAAGAAAAAAAACTGGTCTTTTATTTCTTTGGACTGTTATACCTGAAGCGAGTGGAACAGAGAAATGCCAGCACACCGAAGCCAAATTAAGCAAGGGTCCTTTATTGATCAGCCTGGCTGACAGCAGGCTCACACCTCAAAGTCTCTCAACCCCCAGAAGCAGGGGTGGAGTACTTTCAGTAGGTGGGGGGAGTCCTTAATGCAAGAGCCAACACCTGCAAAATTAGATCTATAGGGTAAGGCAGGGGTTCTTAACCTTCCTAATGTAGCGACCCTTTAATACAGTTCCTTATGTTGTGGTGACCCCCAACCATATAATTATTTTCATTGCTACTATGTAGCAACCTTAGGAAGGTTGAGAACCACTGGGGTCAGGGGAGTGCTTTCAAGGGAGAGCTGTGGTTTCCCAGGTTTTTGCTAAAACTGGTTTTATGTCCAAGTCAAACCCTTGACTCTTCATTTTAGGGATACTGAATCATACTGAGCATTTATTACCATGGGTTATTGCAGCCAGTTGAATTTTTTTTTTTCAGTATAAAATTGATTAACCAGTTGAGAATACAAGGCCCAACCAGCAAACCTAGGATAAGGAGGATTAGAGGGCCAGCCAGACCAGTGATTCAAGTTGTTAGTAATTGGGGGGAGGGTGTCTTGCTTATGTAACCCTGCATAATAGACATAACCAACAATCAGAAGCGAAATCAGGTTGAGTTACATTTAAAAGATGTTGCATACCATTTAACATACTTAAGACTAGGAAGAAAAAGGGAGTTTTGGGTGAGGTTTTTTTGTAGGGCAAAGGGCCTGGCATTTGACATCCAGTGACCTATAGCCCCTCAAAGGAGTGCCTCTACTGCAAGAGGGGCTGTCAGAATCAAGTCCTGCCCAGAGTCAATCTGTCCGACTTCCACACCAGCAGGGCTGTGGCTATGATGGCTCATAAGCAGCCGGGCCACCCAGTGGCTACTGGGTCAAGGTGCTTAGACATAAAAGCCACTGGCCATTTTCATAGTCCGAGAGTCTGGGTTAACACCCCTTTGGCAAGCCTTTGGTTTCATGGTCAAACAGGTGGAATAGCTTAGTGATGTCTAGTAAAGCCAAGGCTGGGGCTATTACAAGGGCCTACTTTAGAGCTTTAAATGCCTGATCCTCTTGGTCTGTCCACAGGAGGGGCCCATCACCAGCATTGGTAGCATACAAGGGCTTTGCGATTTCAGCAAAACCTCAGATCCATAAACAGCAGTAGCCCGTGGACCCCAGGAATTCCCAGACTTGCCGTTTTGTTATAGGAGTTGGGATCCGCAGGTTTGCCCGTTTTCTCTCTCCATTGAGAGTTCATTGGCATTTTGACAGCAGGTATCTAAGATACATCACTTTAATCAAACAGAGTTGCCCTTTCTTTGCTGACATGTGTAACCTTGCTCTTGGAGATACTGAAGGTAGTCTCGGGTACACCATTTGTAACTGACAAAATGTCATCAACATACTGCAAGAGAGCACAATTCATATACCTGTCTTTGAAGATCTTTAAGTCTCTCCCCAGGGCCTCTCCAAATAATGTGGGAGAGTTCTTGAAACCCTGGGGGATCCTTGTCCATGTGAGTTGGCTGATCATCCTGGATTCTGGATCAGTCCACTCCAAGGCAAAGATTGGTTGATTGGAGGGGCCAGTGGGATAGAGAAGAAAGCATCTTTCAGGTCCAGAACTGTAAACACCTGGATTTCTGGTGGGAGGAGACTTAGAAGATTGTACAGATTTGGGCAATTTCTAGCTGGAAAATATTCATTCCAGCAAATCCTTCTGGCTTCTGTAATTTCTTCCTGATGTCTGAGGCTGACTGAGACACAAAGGCTAAGTTCACAGTTCTGGCATTTTCTGGAGCCAAGGGGTCAAACTGGGTATAGATTTGAAAGGACTCCCTGAGTCGCTCCAAATATGCCCTGGGTGACTCCTCTGGGCCCTGGACCACCTCAGTTGTTTTCTGATAAATTATAGGTTTTTAGGCTGCTGCCCATAGAGCAATTAAAAGAGACCGGTAAAAAGCTTCTAGAGCCTGGGATCCTGCTAAGGTATTAGGGTCCCAAACCAGCAGTTCTGCCAGAAAAACTCTGTTAAACTCCCTTTGCCCCTCCTCCCCAGCATCTTTGTAGGGCAAGGACTGGTGGGGTCTGCTGATCCTTTTGGGTTCGGGGACAGGCGAGAAAGACTGCAGAATGAGATCTCATGATTTGACAAAACTAGACACATCATTGGGACAAACAAAATGACTCATAATACACACAATTCCCAAAAAGCAATGGTTATTATAAACAAACAACATATATATAAGTCTAAAGTGCACATCGGAGGCTCCCCACCAGAGTCCTGTTGTTTCTAGGGACACATCACAGTACCGAAATACATCTCTGAGAGTCCCAGACAGGCCAGGTTCCCCTGAGGCTCCTGCCTTAATAGACAGGCCAGGTTCCCTGAGGCTCTGTTCTCACCTGCTCTTCTATGTCCAAGCTTCCCTGAGGCCAAAAGACCAAAGCACTGGCTTCGTGTGCATTAGCATTCTAGTGTCTCTGACTCGGCCATAGCCAACCCCTGAGGCTCCTGTCCAGTGGTCTTCCCTCAGAGGTCCCTAAAGTCCCTTCTAAACAAAAATAGTTTCAAATAAACACCACAGACTGAAATATCACCACAGACAATTACTTCTTTAGAGTAAGTTGGAGGACCTGAATTTGGGTGAGGAGTTGGAAGGAGTCCCTCAGAAGTCCTCAGGAGGAGTTCAGGGAATTACAGGGCCCTGAAACGTTTCAGAGGGTGCCTCCCCTATAATTCCTGCCCTTTCTGGGGGGCTACCCAGGGAGGCCGACCCTCCAGCTGACAAATCTTGTTGGGGCCTCCAGATGTTATACCCGACATGCGTGGAATAGAGAAATGCCAATACATTAAGTCCAAATTAAGGAAGGGTCCCTTATTGATCAGCTGGGTGGAGAACAGGGGTGGAAAACTTTTATAAAGTGATTTCGGTAAGGGAGGGGGAGTCTGTAAATTTCACAATAGTCAACACCTGCAAATTAGATCTATAGGGTAAGGGGAGTGCTTACAAGGGGGAGCTGCGGTTTCACAGGTTTTTGCAGTTTGGGGTAAACTGCGGCTTTCAGCTAATCTTAACTGTTGTTGAAAGCCCTTAGCATAGTCCTTAGCGAAATGGAATTAAGTCTGGCTCTATGAACAATATGGAGTTAGGGCATTACAGGACCGGTATTTTTGGAACGAACAAATAAATGGTGAAACGCAGAGGATAGAGGAGACATGGTTGGCTACACGCAGGCTCTGAGACTCCAGGAGCAGGGCGGTTCTTGTGTCTGGGAAAGGACGCCAGCCTTTCCTCCCTGCCCAGGCCTTTAACTGTCTCGCCTAGTTACGGCCGCTCTGTGGGGCGACCGGCTGGGGGCGCGCTGCGACAGCCGGAACCGGCTCTCGAGCAGCTGTCTCCGCTCCCCGACCAGCGCCACAGCTCAAGTTTAAATACCTCTGTACTGATTGAGGGGTGGTGGCGGAAATTCCTCACTGCAGTGCCGGGGGCAGCCAATAGTGCACGAGGAGGCGGGATCCTGGCGGAGTGCGCCCCGCCCCTCCCTGCCATTGGTAGCGAGGTAGCCAATGGGAGGAGCGGGGCGGGGCGGCGCGGCCAATGGCGCGGGCTGGTTTGATTCAAAGGCGAGCGGCGAACAGCGACTATAAAACGGCCCTCAAGCCGCTCCTTTTTCAACTGCTAGTGCAACCCAGCGCCGCCATGGCTCTGCGGCCCGAGGCTCTGGACGAGCTGCCAGCCGCCTGTCTATCGCCGTGTGGACCGCCCAACCCTGCCGAGCTGTACAGTGAAGCGCGGCGCCTGGCGCTCGAGGAGCTGGTGGCCGGCGGCCCCGACGCCTTCGCGGCCTTCCTGCGTCGCGAGCGCCTGGGCCGCTTTCTGAACTCCGACGAGGTGCGCGCCATCCTGAGCGCGGCCGAGCAGCCCGGGGAAGAGGGTGCGGCGGCTGAGGACTCCTTCGGCTCGTCGCACGACTGCTCATCGGGCACCTACTTCCCGGAGCAGTCGGACCTGGAGCCGCCGCTGCTGGAGCTCGGCTGGCCCGCCTTCTACCAGGGTGCCTACCGCGGCGCCACGCGCGTCGAGGCTCACTTCCAGCCTCGCGGCGCGGGCGCGGGCGCCGGCGGCCCCTACGGCTGCAAAGACGCGCTGCGCCAGCAGCTCCGCTCGGCGCGAGAGGTGAGCGGCCCCGCCTGGCCCCCAGTCGGGCGGAACACCCCCTTTAAGAGCGGGAAATTGAGGCCTGCTGGGATCGCTGGCCGTGTGGTCCGAGTCCCGGACTCAACTGTTTGCAGGCCTTTCCTCGGACCGACCCTTCCCCCCACGCCCCACCGGGGCCGCTCCTAGTGTTAGGGGATAGGGGGAGGAGCCTCACTCCCCAGGAAGGCAATTGTGCCAGCGTTCCAACTCCAAACACTTAAATCTATGAGGGAGGGACCAGGAATACTACCAGTTCCAAATTTTAGTTAAAATCAAACTAGATTGCCACTCTTCCTGGCTGTCAGCCAACACCAGATCCTACGTTCTGGAACTTCTTAGGAGATGCATTACTAAAGAAGCACCGTTATTTAGGTAAGAGTTCCTGAAAGGTAGTCTCCAGAGACTGACTATAGGGCATTAGTAGTCAATTATTACTACTTTCTTGCATGTTCTGTTGTAGATAGCAGATTAAATACAAGAGCGGCAAAGTAAGAGCCCTACCTTTCTCTCTCCTGTAAGACCAGGGTGGAGGTGGGAGGGGGGAGTTGCACCTGTGAATGGGGCAGGAGATTTGTTTTCTATAGGCTGGGTCTGCTCCAGTTTGCATGGCTCCAGATATTCCTGCTTTCGTTTGGCTTCTCTGTTCATACTGGACTTTGGTTCTATTGTCTTTCTCTTGGCATGGCATGATATTGGGGTGCAGGGTCTGTCTCCAAGCCAGAATGAAGCTGGAGCAGGGTGCTGGGAATCAAGGAGGACGAATACAGCAGATAGGGTGTGGTGGCAGACACGTTGGTCCAGACTCCAGAGCCGTTGTTAGCTTTATTGGTGATTGGCAGTGCCCAGTATCCTGGCTAGCTGCCTGCCTGTGCCAGAGACATGGCGGATAAAGCCCCAGGCCTTGGTAAGACGTGGTAGGGCTGGGACCCGAGTGTGTCTGCTTGTGTGTGAAGATATCTGTGCATTATGTCTGGTTGAAATAGCCAAGTCTAGGAACAAGCCCCAGCTCTTACCTGTGTTCCTGATGTTGTGCTTTACATGACCTGGGGGTTGCAGTGGTGGTGGCTGCAGTGACCTTGTGCTTTGCCTTTGGGGAAGTAGATGTGGGCTACAGTTAGGGTGGTGGCAGTCCTTTGGTGCTTTGAGTGGGTTGAGGGTCTTTTTGATGCCGCGGACGTTTTACTTGTGGATTCAATGAGATTAAAAAGATGGAAAGGGCAGGATTGTGGGGTAGGTGTGCATTCCCAAAGCTCACCTTCAGGAAGACTTGAATACTTGGAACTTGAGAAAAGTTAAGGAACAGGACTCCATAAACTGAGAGGTGGATCACACTAGCCTTTTGCTCAGCCCCCAGTTTTAATAATAGTGAAAGGTCTATAGGACAGAGGGAAACACCATTTGTAAACTCACTTCTGGCCTTAGAAGGGGTGGAGCCTGGAACTTGGACTCTCCCATATCCTGTGCACATTTTGTATTACATTTCTAGACAGAGCCGCCTGCCCTGTTCTTTCCCCTAGTCTAGCTGTCTCCAAACTCTTCCCTCTGAAATTCTTTATTTGGAACTTGGGCAATTTTAACTGAGTAAAGGTGGTACATTACCTTTAAATCCATCTGCCAAATTACTTACTTATTACTTACAAATTACTTCAGTGCCTACTGTATATCAGATACCACCAGGAGCTGGGGCCCTCAGGGAAGGCATGATTCTTGCCTGCACTTGGGAGTGGATAGTCTGCTGGTGGGAAGCATTGAGGAGGCTGCTGAAGGAAGTCTCTTGAGTGGCACTGACATCAGAGCTAAGTGGGATTTGCCAGCCCAGCAGATAGGGATTGTTTTTAGCTTGGATGGGCAGTAATGCTACCAAATTGGAATACAGGAAGGAGAATAAAGCTGAGGGCAAACCTGTTTGAGACTGCTGAAATTGTGGTCCCTTTTGTTTAAAAAAACAACAAGCCTTGGGTGGCGCCTGTGGCTTATTGAGTAGGGAAACGGCCCCATATACCGAAGGTGGCGGGTTCAAACTCAGCCTTGACTGAAGTGCAAAACAGAAAAATAGCTGGGTGTGTGGTGGGCACCTGTAGTCCCAGCTAATCAGGAGGCTAAGGCAAGAGAATCTTCTAAGCCCAGGAGCTGGAGGTTGCTGTGAGCTGTGTGACGCCACAGCACCCTACCGAGGGTGATAAAGTGAGACTCTGTCTCTACAAAAAAAACAAAAAGCCTTGTCCCCTCTACTCTGGAAAGGGCTGTGGCAGGAGGATCACTTGAACTCAGGAGTTCAAGGCTTTGGTGCACTATGACCTCTCTTGTGATTAGCTACTGCACTTCAGCCTAGGCAACATAGCAAGGCTCTATCTCTTACCTTAAAAAAAAAAAAAAGAATGCTTTCTATTTATCAGGCACTGTTCTAAGTAATCTGGAGGTAGGTGCAAGTATTATCTCCGTTTTTCATATGATAGAACCTAGGCTTAGAGAAGTAGTTACCCTGAGGTTCTGCAGCTAGGGAATGGAGGAGCCAGGACTCAAATTGAAGCACAGAGTCTCTGAACCACTGTTAGCCACCATGCTGTGCTATGTGCAGGGTCAGGGGCCCGTGATCAGGTGGACAGAGGGATGCATATGGGCATATGGGTGGGGAGAGGTAATAGACAACAGGTCTAGTGGCTGGCCAGGTGCTACCACTCTGTAAATTATGTACACAGGAGTGACTGTGTCACCCTGGCCACATCCTTTGAAATGAAGTAAATGAAGTACCTGTGGCAGTGGGGACTGTGAAGGTGTGGGTCTCAGGCTATTTTGGGGATGGCAAAGGTCCTTAAGAGTGATGTGATTGAGCACTTTTAATGGGATATTTTCTGTGCCCTTAACCTGAATTTAGTCTCCCAACTCTGGAGAAGTTAAGTAACTTGTCCAAGGTGATACTGTTGATATGGGACAGAGCTAGGCCCATGCCAAGTCCACCCAGCTCCAGCTCTCGAGCTCCTCCTCTCAATCCCACCCTACACAGCCTCCCTGCCATGAGCAAGGATCAGAGCTTTGGTAGTTTTCAACACACTGAAGGTTTTTAACAGTTTAAGATTTGGACTTTTAATTTCTGTGTTGCCTATCCTGTAAACAGAAAAATGATGACAGAACTAGATCTGTCCTTCTTAGGGAGAAGATAGAGGTGGTCAGTTTTTATGTGATAGAGGAAGAGGTATAAGGCGGGCAGAGCCTATCAAACTGGGAAGGTGGTTTATGATGTTAGGAGAAGACACACTCCTGGGGTTATTTGTAAATTAGCATATTCTCCCCTCTCTCCAGAAAGATAGAACCAGTTAGATATTTCTGGCACCTGGAACATAGGAAGTGAGGACTTGGGAGTCCTTTGGTAGGTGAATGAAGGGACTTTGAATTCCAAACGAAAAGGGTCTCACAGATTTACCAAGGGATTGGGCTAGGTTGTGGTCGAGCAGGGTCAGACCTGGGTGTGTCTCATGAAGCTTTATTTGCCCTTGCTGAGGAGCTCTGAGGACCAACCTGCATCTACAGTAGTGTCTCTGGAAGGATCCAGGGTACACGGTTCCATGACCAGGGTAGAGACACAGGGGCCAGGGTCACTTGGTAAATGGCAGCCTGATTGGATGGTTCTGGGGTGGGTGTTACCCAGCAGTTCTCTGAACACACGGAATCAGCCGGAGTGTCTGACACATAATAGGTGCTCAATAAATACTATAGAGGCCCATTATCTGCACCTTTGTTCATTCAGTTCACACTTTTGAAGGAAAGGAACAGGGGAGGGGCGAAAGAGAGGAGAAAGGTGGCAAAACAAAATCGTTCAGATGATTCTGAGCATGGCTGGGATAAAGCTGACAGCTTTCCTGTTGTCAGTTGAACTTAACTGCTGGAGGAAATAACAGCTTTGGACCTTTCGAGAGCCACCACATTCTTTCTAAGGGTTTTTTCAGATAATTTTGAGCTAGACAGGCCTTTTTCCTTACTTGCTCTAGATCAACCATTATACCACTCTTAATTGTTGTTAGCTCCTTGCCTCTGTTGCTGTGTCAGTGGGTGTCTGGCTGGGCTGACAATCCCGCCTGTAGGTGCCACGTGGTCTCCTTCAGGGATGTGGTCCTGATTTGGCCATCCAGCTATTCCTGGTTTGTGAATGGGAGTTCAGAGACAAAGCTCATCCCACCAGGGAGTTCTGCATATCTCAGAGCCATCATTCTCACCTATTCCCTATGATCTGGTGTTCCCCAAAGGCCACTTTTGCTATGACCTCACCCTTGATAATCCAAGCCTTAGTAGTGGCGATTATTTCATTGCCGAAAAGTCCTGCCAGAGGAGTAGCAGCTGAGGAATCTGCAGGAGGCCCTTGGGGTGTGTATGATGTATCTGAATTAAGGCTTCCCCAGTCTTTCTTGCTCAACTCTCTTCTGCATTACAGTAGAACCTGTGTGGTCTGATCAGTTCCTGTTCCAAATGCTCGTATTAACCCTAAGCAGGAGTTCTCAACCTCACCACTGTTGCCATTTTGGGTTGGGTAATTCTTTGTCCTGGGGGGCAGTCCTGTGCATTGTAAGCCCTCACTCACTAGCTGTTAGTAGTACCCCTCCCCCTAAGAAATCATGACATTGGAAAATGTCTCTGGAGGTGGGAATGGGGGGGGGTTATTGTTATTAAGGTCACATTAAGTCACACAGTTTTTGTTTGGGATGATGAAAAAGTTGTGGTGTTTGTATAACATTGCGAATGTAATTCATGTTTCTGAATTATATACTTAACAATTAAGATGGCAGGCTTGGCACCTGTGGCTAAAGCAGCTAAGGTGCCAGCCATGTACGTCTGAGCTGGCAGGTTCGAATCCAGCCTGGGCCCGTCAAACAACAATGATGGCTGCAACCAAAAAATGGCCAGGCGTTTTGGCGGGCGCCTGTAGTCCCAGCTACTTGGGAGGCAGAGGCAGGAGACTCACTTGAGCCCAGGAATTGGAGGTTGCTGTGAGCTGGGATGCCACGGCACTCTCTCCAGGGTGACAGCTTGAGGCTCT
>CAUYRH010131607.1:0-29861 GCA_963574655.1 Perodicticus potto | reverse complement strand
AGGGACACAGGTAATGAGCCATATGCTAGGAATTATATTTTGAAATTTTATCTAGATATTATTCCTTGCTTACCTTAAAATTTTAAATTGTCACTTCTATCTTCATTCTCTACCTATTTGTCCCCATGTCATTCTTAGCTGGTGACTATACCCACTATTCAACAAAGAAATTAGAAGTCATCACATAAAGACTTTTGAGGCTTCCATGTTATTCTCACAGGATCAAAGGGATTTTCCCCTCCTCCTAAGTGTCATCCTTCTGTCCCTTCTCACTGGACATGTTTCAAGATTATTTCCTTTTCTTTGTGGTGTTGTCCCTGTTCTTCTTCCTCAGGTCTCTGTTTCATCAATGATCCTTGTTCATCCTCTATTTTCAAATGGGTGCTTATTGATTCTCTTGCTTCAGTTTAGAAGCATGCCCCTATCTACTCTATCTTGAAGACAAACCCTCTACATTTCCTTTATCTCCCTTTACCTCCTGCCTTATTTTTCTCTTTCTCTTGGGTGCCAGGCTTTTAAAGTGGATTTCTAGCATTCCTCATATTATCTCGTCATTCTTCAACTATGACAAAGTGCTTGGAGCTTCACTAGCCACAGAATTCCTCCTTAGCAGTCACCAGTGCCATACCGGTTAGTGAGTTCAGTAGCCACTTTTTGGTCTGGTGTTATATATTATATTTGCATTTTTACTTTAATAAACTTTCATTTCATTTTTAAAAAGTATTCTTTGAGTACTTATTACCCAAACTTTATTATAGGCTCTGGGGATATATGTACAAAAATAAATGTAACAGTGAAGATTAGTTGTTTTTACTTGAGTTACAGTCTAACAACATTAGACAGCCAAATCATAAACAAAATGAACACAAAGTCATATATTATTTTAAAATTAATTAGAGTGGTTGAAAAAGCTGAATAGGTACAGAGCATGTATGTAAATTTCAAAGGCATGATTTGTGAGTCAACACACAAAAAAATGTCATTAAAGTTTTGACTGACAAGATTAGGGTGTCTCCCTGAGGAGCTAAAGTAGTCTGTGTGTAGCCAATAAAAGGCAGAGGAAAGGCTTATCCTATAGTAAGTGCCTGTGTGGTATCTTTTGCTGCATAATGATTTAGCTTGGGCATTGTGGTTCACATGGAGGAGGTATAACTCTGGATTGGTGAGTTTGTGTGTCAGGGGCATGCTCCTGGCTGAGCCCTTTACAGTCTCCGAGGATAAGCTGGTCTCAGGAAGGGCCAGTTTATTCCAGGGTTGTTTTTTTCTATGTTAAAACATTACAATATCCAGAAAATGAATAATAAACTGTAAATAAGCAAACCAATTACTCCATACAAATATTTTTACAAAGAAAAAGGAGGTTTAATCTAAACAATCAATGGAAAGAATAAAGATATGCCTGATATTAAGGGCACAACAAATAATGTTTATTTTTCTTCTTTACCAAAAACACCAACCAAGAAGATAATTAGAATTTATAGTGAAAAGTGTAAAATATTATATCAGTTTTCAAATATTGATAGTATCTGCATGCACCAACAGTGAACAAATAACATCTTTTAAAAAGGATTATTTACAATATTAAAAGAATATAAATTATTTGGAAATTTTCTGGATATCTTATCCAGCAACAGATGAAGTATACATAGTGATTTAAAAAACAAACAAGCAAACAGTTTTCTCATTTATATTGTAAGCCCAGCATACAAAGGTGATTCTATATCTCATAAGGGTAGCACAAAATGACTATTATAAACCAATTTAATTTGTGCATATTGACACAAATTATATTAAACAAAACATTAGCAAACATAATTCAACAGGGTAGAAAATGATATTAAGTCCTCACCAAGAGGGAGGTTTATCAGCAGAATGCAAGGACAGTGTTACGAAGTGAAGGTTTGTTTCCCCTCTAAATTTTTATGTTGAAATTGTAACCTCCAATGCAATGGTGGTAGGAGTTGAAGCCTCTGGGAGGTGATCACTCAGTGAGGGTGAAGACCTCAAGGATGGGATTAGTGCCAATGTACAAGACACCCAGAGAGCTGCCCCATTCATTCTGCCACTTATGAACCAGAAAGCAGACCCTCACAGGCCACTGGGTCTGCCAGCATCTTGGTCTTTGGTTCCACAGCCAACAAAACTATCGGAAACAAGTATTTATTGGTTAAGCAATCCAATCTATGGTATTTTTGTTGTAGTAAACTAAACAGACTAAGAGAAATGGTTAAATAATTAATAGCCTGTTAATGAATGGAATGGTCTGAATGAGAAAATCTCCTCTCTGATAGATGGCAAAGGAAGCATTTGCAAAGTCAATACTCTAATTGCTTCTTTTATTATATAACAAAACCCTCGCTTTTAAATAATTTTGAAGTATTTATTCATGCTAAGTTGTATGAATCAGGGTGTTTCCCAGATGCTTGTCAATTGATGCCTATCAGGATAGTCTTTTTCTATCACAGATGTTCTAAAAAGAAGCAAATTCCAATTAGAATGGGTTGAAGTATTCCTTACTTCATTTCTTTTTGTTAAGGATGCTCCTGGAACTTGGGTATCAGTTTATCCATTCTGCTGTGCTTGATATTTACGGTCTGAATTCTGCTGCTCTAAAAATCTGAGTTGCTGAGACTCACATAAAACAGTCACTTCTGTGATTCTACACTATTGAATTCTACCACTTCCACTGATATGATTGGAAATAGCACTGAAAAACCACCAGCCACTGTCACCCAGACAGGCTCTGTGGGTCATACTCCGCCTGGAGGAATACACAGAGCAGCATAATTAGTTATCCAAGCAAACTCCTGGAAAGGACGTAGATTTGGCTCTAAATCTTAGGTCAAGGGCTATAGAGTTTGGCACTCCTTCTTAGCCTCCGCAGTGAGTGCTGACATTAATGCAAGTTAGAAAACTCTATGACTTATTTGTGATATGCCACAGAGGATTAACCGCTCTCTTCCTATAAGGCCAACTGATTCTTGGGAGGCAGGAAAGAACAGTAGCACATAGCTTAAAACTAACTTCTAAGCACCATTTCAGAAAGTTTTGAATTGTGAATAGAGGCAGAGAGGAGAGAGTGACCTTTTTCATTAAAATTCAAAACAAAACACTATTAAATCCTGTTTTAAAACGTCTAGGCAGTTACTTGCTTTAAATCTAAAGGAAATGATGATTGGAATAGAAATAAATTCCAGTTTATTTATTTTAAGTGTGAAGCTATATCAATAATTTAATAATACTCCCAGGTGAAAATCTTAAAATCAATACCTAATATGAAATTGTCATTAAATACCATATGTCAATATAATTAACATTAAAATTTTTTTTGTTCAAATATGGAAGTCTATTTCGTAATCATCATGCTTTACAGAAATTTACTTGAGATTTTCAAGAGAATGTTTAAATTACTCTTAAAATTTTTTAAAACAAGTTCTAATGATTTAAAGAAAAAGTATATTTGAATATAAAGAGTAAAATAAAATAACCTGTTTTTAAGATAAGACATTTTATGAAAAATATACTTTTCATAAAAAGGAAATGTTCCATGAGTCAGAGAACAAAATTCAATGAGATACAAGTCAAATCTTTGTTTTGTCACAATTCAGGGTGGCATCAGCTTATTGCCAAGTTATGGAATTCAATTTTTTAATCTCTAATTTGAGAAGTATGAATTACAATGTTTTATTCAACTTCTTTTAGTTCTAACTGACTCTCACATTATCTTTTGTATTTTTGCACAGCAAGATGTTACTTGTCAATGAATAGTGAAAATTAATATTAATGCTGAACATGTGTACTGTAAATTACTGATGCCTAGAATATGGAAAAAAGTAATGTGTCAGGAAAATACACACATCCTCATGTAAAAGATGTTTGATTGAAGGGTTCTAATAGATGACAGGAAGCTTATTTTGATCCATTCTTAAATGCAGTTTTAAATAATTCATTTAAAAGTTCACAGAATTTTAAATACACAACACTTCTCTAAAGAAGCTAGCACAGAGGTTTGCCATCTGTGGCTGTGGGCAGAATCCAGCCCACTGCTCATTTTTGTAAACAAAGTTTTATTGGCACAGACCTACACACATTTGTTTATGAATTGCCCATGGCTGCTGTTGTGCTACTGTGTCAGAGTTGAGTAGCTGATAGAACATATGTCTTACAAAGCCTGTAATATTATACTACCCAGTCTTTTACAAAAGATGTTTCCCTACCCCTATTATATACTACCGTAAAATAAAATATACCACCAACAGTGTTGTTACACTGGATAACGAGATTATTTTATGATAAAAGCTACAAATATTTTCAGAATGTAAAGGCTATATGTACACATTAAGGTAGGATAAGTTAAGGTTTAATAAAATAAACATGATAGTTTTGAAGCTTTAACCTTAGTATTTGTTCTGTTTCCTGCCCTAAATGAATAGTATAGCTGCAAGCTTAATCAACAATTTAGACTTGATGCATTTGCTGGTTTTCTATTGGTGGAGGTTTTTCTGTTTTTAAAGTCACATATTACCCATTCATCTTTGCTTTGTTTTGTTTACTCTGGTGTTGCCTTACTTTCTACTTTAAAGAAAAGGGAGAAGGAAAATTAATTTACCGAAAATAAATTTAAACAGATAGAGACTGTTTTACTTTCAAAGCACAATTTTTAAAGCTTGCTTGGGTACAAATTCTGTAATTAGCAGTGAAGTCAGAAGTAGGGTATTTGTGTTTTGTGACTCGGCATCTTTGGATAGTTTCTGGGGTATGATAGAAATGAGTTGAGGAAGGAAAGGGAAACTCCAATGGGAAAATATCCCTGCCACTTGGCAAGCTCTGGAAATGGTGGGTGTAATTCTTTCAGAGAAGTCAGTATAGTTTTATCATTAAGGCCATAAAGTGGCAGTATATTGTCTTGATATTTTTATTGCTATCATTTGCAGAAGGAAATTGATGATGCTCTTGTAAGGAATAAAGGACCCATGAAAAACTATGCAGCCCAAATTGGACATATCATTACTTTCACTCTTTAAAAATACAAGTTATTTAAAATCGATGAAACTGTTTATTAATCTATAACTTGTGGGACATTTTCTGTTCTTGTAAATATTTTCTGCTATTGTCTTTAATTCTCTCAACTGTTGTTTTCCTAACTTCTCTGTCAGTCCACAAAATGTCAAATACTGAAAACTTAAACCTCATTCTTACTGTGCATTTACTTGAATTTACACACATTTATTTAGAGTAGGCCTATAACACACATTCATTTGTACAAAGAAAGTTTTTAAAAGTGTCTTGGGAAAACACTCCTGAACTGTGCTTTCTTTTAAATTTCATAAGAGTCAACACAGAAGAGGACTCTATGACCAAATGTGTTTTATGGTTTTGGTTTTTGTTTTTTCTCCACACACCAAGCAGTAGAAACCCATTGGGGGGTCTCTAATTCAATTCCAGCATTATCTGGAGGTAGTGTCTGATCCCAGTGCTATCCCTCACCCCCAGACACAAGTAGCAAGTCCAGCTACTGACCAACTGGCTTCAAGTTGAAGTTCCCACAACCTCCTCCTTCTCTGGGTTAGACTAATTTGCTGGAGTGGCTCAAAGAAACTCAGGAAAACACTTAAGTGTATCACTTTATTATAAAGGAGTTTCCAAGCCCCTCCCGGGGAGTGCCACCCTCTGGATCTACTCTTCTTGAGTTTATATAGAGGCTTCATTACACATGAATGATTGGCAAATTTGTAGAAATGTGATTGGATAAAAAGCCCAGCAAAGCCTGTCTCTTCAGATTCTGCCCGCCTTCTATGGGCAGCACTCCTTCCTCCAGCATGTGGGGTAGGACCCTCTCCTCAAGGAAAGTCTCCTGGCTCACAATAAGATTAGATCCCTGCCTTTGGCAAGTGAAAGAAAGGCATAAGAGGGTCAGAGAGAGAGATTCTATCTTCTGAGGCTCATTCCTGTGGGCTAAAGTGCCCCGATAGTATTATATCAAGGGCTATGGGAGCTATGAAACTTAGACGAAAAACAGTGTATACAACACCATAAAAAGTAATTTTCCCCAATCATTTCTAAGTTCCTTTTTCATTCCTGTGATCTGATAGATCATTCTAAAGCTTTATTTTCTTCTTCAATAAAAGTTATTTTCCACCACTATTAATACATTATTTAAAATACACTCAAATCCCACAACAATGCATTGCTAGCAAAAAGGGAATATTTAACCTGATGCAAAAGTTTAGTATTCCTTTTGAACTATAAGGGATTGGGCTACACAATGAATTGGTGTTGAATTATATCTAACAATAAATACGTAACACCTCTTGCATGTTTAGATCAATCTAGGACATACCATTGAGAGGATGACAATGAGCAGAAATATATGCAATGAATAACTTTTGGTAAGCATGAGAAACATCATTTTATCATGCAACAACACATGTTTTCCTATAAGAGGTCATTATTATTTTAGAGAAAACACATCGCTGTGCAATATATACTGTCATGAGATTTGTTGAGTTCTACCTAGAGTGGATTTACATTTCTTATACTATTGCGTATAAGCTGTATTCAACTTCTTTCAAATCCTCCCAGGAATTTCACATGATGTCAAATCAAGAGAAATATTGTACTAATAGTAAGGAATGTAAATACATATGGACTTTTTGGCATAATACTTCGACGTGCTTCTTAGACATTAGTGGAAGTGTGTGACTTAAAGGCAACCAATTCTAAGGTAGGGTATGAGCTTTGCAAAGCATACAAAAATATTTCTAAAAGAAACAAAATTATTTCCTATGTTTATATGTCTATCTGGAGAAAGCAAATGGCATTATTTTAGAATGCCTGCTTTCTTGATAAAATGTTAGTATTTTGGTTCAACCTTGAATTCCTGAAGTATCTGCAGTCTGATTTTTATTTGTGCTTTTACTCATTTAACAGCTAGTAACCAGGAGCCTACCATGTACCAGGAACTTTTTCAGATACTAAAGAAGAAGCAATAAAATAAAAAGTCCCGAGTTCCTGAACTCATAAAACTTACTTAGATTCTACTGGTGACATTTATATAACATGTTCTACCAGGACCCTCTGTTCTAAAAATGTGGTGTGTTTAGTCCATTTATGTATCACTGTAACCTACGGAACAAATACTGTTGTGGTGAGATCTGGTCATTTGCTCCATATCACATAGTGATGGCCGATGCCAACATTTGGAACGAGCAGTTGGTTCCATAGTCTACTTTACAGCAGTGTGCTATAAGCTTGATTTTGGCAGCATATTAAGAATGGGGGAATGAATCCACTTTTTAGAGATCCAGTAATCAAGGTTATATTAATTTATTAAGGTCATAAAATTACTTTAGTTCATAACTCTGTGCAAAATTTCAATATTGTAACCTATGAGTCCTTTGATTTCTGAGCCACATCTATGTTCTTACTAAGGCATTTGGGTCATGGAGGGCTGTCTCTGCCTTCCTGGGCATCTTGGTGTGATTCTTGCAGTAATGAGCAAGTTCCTGCTCTTGTTCATACTCTTGAGAGAATCAGTTTATTGTGGATTAATCCATGGAAGTGAATTAGCTTCTGCCCGTGTGGGATGCTATAAAGCAAGGGTGTCCCTCACGTTTCACCCTTTCATTTATGTCCACTTTCTTTTTGGTGTTATGATGTAGCACAAAAGCCCTCTACAGAAGCTGAGTAGAGGCTCTTTGACTTCCCAGTCACCAGAATCATGAGCCAAGTAGAAACCTCTTTTCTTTATAAAGTACTCAGTCTCGGGGGGGTTATATTATGGCAGCATAAAGGGAATAATGCACAATGCATTTAAATATTACCCATGGATACAACTCTGTAAGGAGAGTTTAAAATTATACCTTTCCATGTCAGATACTCTTTAGTTATTTATATTTTCCAAATAGCTTTAATAGCTGTCATTCAATATATCAATCTGGGTCTGTTCCTCTCAGAGACAGAAGCAACTAGGTACTATAAGAAACAGATTTTAATATAAAGAAATACTAACTAATAATAGAGTTGTTGTTAACAAGGTTATTGAAAAAGAATGAAGAGAACATTAAAATAGCAGGGAAGCAGCAACTATAAAAAATAGCTGAGGTAGAACTTGAGATAAAAGAGAAGAGTTTCAAAACTTAGGAATTTAAGGTAGGGATCCTAGAGACTTGAAACTGAAACCTGAGAAATAAGCCTTTCTATGCGAATGTTAGTGTTTCTTAGCTAATGAAAGGAACCCACAGGTATGGGCTCTGAGGAGAGAGGCAGCTGGCTGATGTTGATGGCCACAGAAAGGAATATTCTTTCATTAGGACGTAATATTTCCAACTGGTGCAGCTCAAAGTTATAAGGATAGGAAGCTCAAATTCTCTGAGAGAGTAAAGTGCTATAATAAGAGTCCTCTTAGTTTTGAGAACAATGAACTTCCATGTATTCTGGCTTCTTGGAAAGCCAGGTCCATATATTGGGTGCAGTTTGATAGAATACACTGTAACCTGTAAGGCAGAACCCAATCCTTTCAGGGTGTTGTTATTCTGTTGCTGGCTGTGTAACTGATTCTTGAGTAAATCATTTGACTTTTCTGTAAGGCCAGCTGATTCTAGTTTTTGATGTATGTGATAGGAAATTTTATGGTGCTATTATTGCACATATTTTGTTGGTAAATTAGTTTTCCGAAAAGATGCAATTTCATGTGGAAAATTATTATAGAAAATATGGCATTTGGTAAATACTAGAATGCTGGTGTAGGCAGAACCCCTATTTTTTAAAAACATGTCTAGCAATGTGTGGGTAGAATTCTATTTGTGAGAACAAATATTTGCCCCTTGTGTGATGAACTCCACTGTGAACAACTTGCTCCAGGACCTGGAGTCTCCACAGGACATAATACCGTATCAGTAGGTTGGTATTTGTCTCTTCTGCTGGTAGGTTGCATATATCAGTTATAGTAACCAGATCAGTCTGGGAAAGGAGAATTTCACGTAGTTACCATCATGCACAAGCCATGACCACTTTGTACTTGGGATTTGTACACAGTCGCTGGGAGGCTGGGGAATAAAGTTGACTGACAACAAGAGAACACCCCATTTGTTGTAACTCGTTATTGGAAGACTTCTTTACAGTGAATCCATTAACATGTGACACAAATATCCTCACACCCTATACCCATTCTGAGATGTCTACACACACACTTCTTCACCAAGTGTCCTGTTTGTTTGTTCATTTATTTATTTTTATTTCCTGTTTTTGCCTCTAAATTGGCAACATTTGCTCAAGAATCAATAGAGATTTGCTTTTGTGCTATGCTGGAGAAGGGAGAATCATACTACTTCTGTTTGTCAACTGTGTATATCATAGATCTATTTGGAAACCAGGACCAAATTGAATACTTCTCAGTCAACTGTTAAAAGAAAATGGACTCAGTCTGAGACACAAAAACGGATGTGTTTAGAAGTACCTTGAATGACAGAAAATGTAAAATAAAACTGGTATCCATTCTCAATCCAATGGTTTCCTAGAGCCTCCAAAGAGATGTAACAGTGATGACCTTTGCATTTGAAATTTTAAGAACCATTGAAGATTTCTGAACACCCAAACTATAGATAACAATTCTGAGCTGTTTTAAGAAAGTAAACGTGTGGCAATTTGTTACAGCAGCAGCAAGTCACTAACAGACAAGTGTTCCCACTAATATTCTTTTTTGTCTCCAGCATATGGTCCAGAACTCCATCTTGCATTTTCATGTCACACCTTTTTAGTACCTTCCAGAGACTGAAAATTCCTCGAGGTTCCCTTGTTTTTTTGTGGGTTTGGTTTCTAATAACCTTGACATTAAAAAAATATTGGTCAGGTATTTTGCGGAATTTCCCTCAATTTGTGTTTGCTGAATACTTTCTCATGAATTGACTGGAATTAGTGAGTATGGTGGATAAATTTTCTTTTTCATCACATCATGTGATGTTAGGCATTATATCTGCCTGATACCTTACTGATGATGTTAATCACGATCACTTGGTTAAGGGGGTTTTGCTACTATAAACTTAACTTTATATCCATATTCCTTTTTTTGTTTTGTTTTGTTTTATTATTATGGAAGCAAGTCAGTAACTACAGCTCACACTCAACAGAAGAGGAATTAAATGCCTACTGTGAGAAAAAAATTATATTATTTATAAATTACCCAAGCTGTGGTATTTTATTATAGCAGTACAAGAGGACAAAAACGCACTTCATGTTAAATAATGTACTAGTATCACATCACTGTATTTGTCTGTTTATTAAAAAGTGAAAATAGCAGTAACTATTCAAAGTGAGATCAATGAAATACTATGAATAAAATGGTTAGGTGAGTGCTTGACATAAACAGGCTAAATAGAAATTGACAATCATTATTAGTTGGGTCCTTCACTGAATTCTCAGCTCTCATCTTCCCCTTTAGTCCAGTCTCACTGGCACTCCTGTAAAACTATGTTAGCCTAGGAGTAGTGTGTAATTCTTTAGGAACATAGACAATAGGAAAACGCATTCAGAACCCTAAACTCAAACATTTAGGCTGAATTATACTTAATAAACATGGTAAGCTATGTTAAACAGAGTCTCACGTCTGCTCTACATTACAGCCCTAGGGGAACAAACTAGCTCTTGAGTAGCTCTGTGACCCTGATTCTGGTTTAGGAGTTCATTTCATTTACAAATCAACTAAGTATTTAAAATAATATGCTGTGGATTTTAGGATCAGCATGTTTAGAGTGGGTTAAATGTGGAATTAAGACCATAAATATTAAAAATAAACATTTTCTCACTTTTGCATGACAATCGTTTATGCTATTTCCACTGCATAACCTAAGAGCAGAGCATGTTTTAACAGAAGGAAAGAGTGCCCTCTAGTGTTGAAATTGAAGATGAACAATTAGATTAAAAACTTGTAAGATTAAGTAATTTTTAAAAAGGTGGCTATTAGTATAAGGTGTTAGGAAAACATAGGGTGTTTCTAATGCATTCTCTTTGAGCTTACACATAGAAGAGAGTTGGATGAAAGATTAAAAGAATCTGTTTGTAAGGTCTGCCATAAACTGGGGTTACTATGTATTTATAAATGTTATTAAAGATGTCAATGTCTAAAAATTACATAAACATGAGCATTTTATCGCAGAATGTTGATTGCACATATTTCCCTCAAACAGATTATTTCTGTGGTCTTCAGGGACAATTTCACCCATATTAAATTAAAACATGATGTAAATTACTTTTTGTGTATTTAAGTAAGTTTTGCTAAGTATGTTTAGCATTTCTACATTCCATTTTATTAGAATGAAGACTAGAATGTGTTGTTAATTTTTCCCCTAAATTGGATATATTTCTCCACAGTTTTCTGAAGAGAGGTTTGCAGAGGAAGGATGTTATGAGACGATCTCTCCCGTACCCTCCACAACACTGGGGCTGTGGTGCTTGTCTATGATAAGTTATTAGTAGTACTATGCAGGTAACCTGATTGGGGGGTTGTCAGCCTTATGTGGTCATCTATTATGATTTGAGTTGTTCCTCCCCCATTTATATGTTGAAATCTTAACACTCCATCCCTCAGAATGTGCCTGTATTTGGAGATAGGGTCTCTGAAGAGGTAATGAAGATCAGACGGAGCCACTGGGAGCCACTCTAATCACGAGGCCTGGCGGAGTCCTTATGGGGAGAGGAGATAGGATAAGAGCCCAGGGAAGACATGGAAGGACAGGGGGAGGAGACAGCCAGGCACAAGACCAGGAGAGAGGCCTGTGAAGAAATTGGCTCTGCTGGCACCTTGAGTTTGGGATTCCAGCCTCCTGATCTATGAGGAAATAAATTTCGGTTGAAGCTGCCCAATCTGTCTTAGTTTACAAAGCTCCTTGCAAAATGACATGTCCCTGAGTTCTTTTTCTCTCCACAATATAGATTTGAAATTAATTTTTTTCCAGAAAGCATCATTTCCAAAGAAGTTTTAAGTTAAAGGAAGCATAAACATCAAACAGTAATAAATAGTATAAATTTGCATCTAATAGATGCTAAATAAATATTACCAATAATTATTTTTAGCTGAGCCAATGGCAATGCTCTTTATCCACTGTTAAAGTTTTCTGTTCTCATTTTTTTCCAGTTTGGCCATATTGCTCTCTACTTCCCAAGAAAACAGTGGGTCCCTCTTTCAGAAGAGAATAGGAAGTTCCTCAGCCGTAGCTTTATTAAATTTTAGCTATGTGCAACTCCCACAATGAATGTCCTATGCAGATATTATGACTCAACCTCACTTGAATTTATACCTACAGATCATGTTGTCAGAGGGTTTATGTGTAACTTAACCAAACAAGATAAAGATATGTTCATAAAAATCATTTAATAATTGGGGGAAAAAACTTTCTGATTAAGTTGGCAATAATTTGGAGAATCCTTTACTTAGTTTTGGTAAAATACACAAATGTCTTGGATAAATTGAGATATCTGATCAAATTTCCTAAGTCATTGTTTTAAAATTTGTACATTAACTGTCTAGAAAGTCAAATAGAAGTATGCAATGTTCATTAATTTATTCATTCATTCTTCTGTGCATTTCCTTCCTTCCTTCCTTCCTTCCCTCCTTTCTTCCTTCCTTCCTTCCTTTCTTCCCTCCTTCCTTCCTTCCTTCCTTCCTTCCTTTCTTTCTTGACAATGTTTCCCCTGCCTGGGCTAGACTGTCATGGCATCATCATGGCTCACAGCAACCTCAAACTCCTGGGTTCAAGTGATCCTCCTGCCTCAGCCTCAAGTGTGGCTGGGACTGCAGGCCTGTGCCACCACACCTGGCTAATTTTACCATTTTTAGTAGTGAAAGTGTCTTGTTCTTGCTCAGGCTGGTCTTGAACTCCAGAGCCTAAGCCAGAATGCTAGGATTGTAGGCGTGGACCACCGTGGCTGACTACATCTGTCATATTTTCAAGAGAATTTTTGTACACTTAATCTCTGCCACGCATTGTGAAAGAAAAACGTGTAAGGCATTATCATTTGATTAGTCTTAGAGACAAGCAAAAGGAGTAGTATCTGATCAGATAATTCTTTGAATGCAAATTGTATTTTCCTCTGCGTGTTTGAATGTGTATATATTTACTAAATGGTTATGACCATAACTGTTAATCAGCAGGTACAAACACCTAAAAAGTTCCTGGCACAAATTCAGTGCTTAGTAAACTGGGAAAGTTAACTTTTACCCAGGTTTCTGCATTGACCAATTAAGATAGAAAGTGTGTCTACCTAATAGGGTGTTGTCAGGATTGAATGAGAAAAATGTATGCAGCACAGGCTTCACGAGTTGTCCAACCTGTGTCCTGTTGATCAGATGTAGATTATTAGGGGACTATTTTGCTTATCAGAGGTGAGGTGTCGGATATTGTGAGGAGCAAGCATAGACCTTTTCCTTGTACCAGCTTTCCTAAATGTTTGTGCAATTAATGTGTGGCCCAGAAAACTCTTCTTCTTCCAATGTGTGGCAGGAAAGAAAAACAGTTGGACACCTCTAATACAATACAGTTATTAGTAGCAAATAAAAAAATAAAATTTCATACAATATGAGAATAGGATAATTTCCACAAATTATATTAACATTAACTGATGAAGTATTCATTTAATTTTTCCATATGTTTGATGAACTCTGAAACGTCAAAGATACTTTGAGTATAAACAACACTGATTTCTCAAGTTTTCTCTCTCTCTTCTGGGATGAGATCAATATTAAAGTCTGTAAAAAACTAGGAGGAAGTGCTTAGCTAGTGGTGAAATGCTACTTTTGACAAGAAAATTTCAACTTGACTTTTTGTGATAACTTTAAATATTCAGCTGGTAGGCTTATTATCCTGTATTTTTATGAGTAAAACGATTACATTAAAACTTAAGCACAAGGTATTTTACTCAGTGATACTTTGCAGTACGACCTGTATAATTCCTACTTGATTTATACTTGAATGATACACTTCATGGAATTTTAACAATAGATAAGTTTATGTTAGATCATTGGGAGGGAAATACTTACAAGGGTGTCCAATCTGTGGCCTGCAGGCCACATGTAGATTTTTTGAGGCTTGCTTTGCTGATAAGCAGTGCTGGATATTGTGAAAAGTATATACAGACCTGTGTTTTTGCTCATCAGCTTCTGTTAGTGTTTGTGTATTTAGTGTGTGGCCCACAGAAAATCTTATTCTTCCCATTTTCACCAGAGAAGAAAAAAGGTTGAACGCTTTGTGCGCTGGTCATTACTACACGTATTACAGATTTTTTTCATTTGTGTGTATGTGTGTTAGAATGAATGGCAGAAAAATTGGAAACCAATATCCTAATCAACTCCTAATCATGATAATATTTTTACTACAAAAGTATCCTCAAATGAGGTTTAAAGCCTAATAAAATATAAGATTTGTTCCACATTAGTGCATATAAATCATTGAATAGAGTGGCTATTTTAAATTTAGGCATCTTTTGGCGTTAGTATTGGTAAATGAAAGTAAATAACAATTTTATTTGACATATCTAGTATTTATGAAAATGAGAATGATTTCTTATTTATCCAGCTTTATATTCTTTATGCAAACCATGTGAGATCAACATTTATTTCATAGTAGATCAATGTAAAAATTGGCAATGGAATATCCTAGGAATTAAAACTATTATTCTTCTAATGGTCTTCCTCAGAGTTCATTATTTGTTTATATTTTGAAAGCAACACTTTCCATGACTAGAAGAGATATATTGTTTTATTAAATATTTATATTTCACTCTGAGAGTATAGTTTTACCAAAAAGAACATAAAATGTCATGACAATATGAGGTTTCAGCATGAGAACACACTTGTTGGTGCTCTTCTTAACTTTTTCTAAACATGACATCTTTAATCCTTCTGGGAGTTGTTTTACCTTTGCGTTCCTAGTAAAACACAAGCAAACAAAAGAAATTGTACTCATTCTTGTTTTCTTTGAATGTACCAATCTCATTTTTTAGGAAAAAAAATTAATTCGTGAAATAATGGCTCTGGATCCTAAGTTTTATTAGTCTAATCAAACATTTTTCTGCTTAAAACAAGTCATATGTCTGGAATTTTTAAAAGTTACATATAATTCAATTCTAACACTTTCAAAGCACCTAGTAACAGTTATCAGACAATCTTACTTTCTGTTATGCTTTACTATGACAGAGTTACTTGTCTGTTAAAAAATTCACAGATATATGATGATTATGATAAGGTTAGGATAAGTAAGAGTCAAGTTTGAGTATCTCTGCAAAATCGTATTTTAATCCATTGCAATATGGGGAAAAGAACATCTGCAGTGCTTTAGATGGAAAATTATAGCCCATGGACCAAAGCCAGGTTGCCTGTCTTTGTAAATAAAATATTATTGAAATGTCACCAAGCTCATTCATTTCCATGATATCTATGACTGTTTTCACATTTCAACAAAGATAGAGTTGAATAGTTACAACAGAGACTTTATGGTCTGCAAACCCTAAAATATTTATATCTGGTCCTTTGCAGAAAAAAAAAAATTGTTGACTGTTCTCTTTAGAGTTCTAAACATAAGAGACCTCTTAGAAAGCCTGGATACTGTTTCTGGGACATATATCCACAGAGTATGTTTGCTTTCCAGAGAATGTGAATGATCTCTGAGGTTATCCAGAGGAGCTTTTTACTTCATCTCATGATTATCACTTCATAGCTAAACAGTAAGAAAATCTTACCAAGAAAATAAGCTGTCAAATGACTAACGAAGAATCTATAAGACATAAAAGTCAAGTGAACAAGAAATATTTCAATGATGATTTTATTAGACAAAGACACTCCATGGTAGGATGATAGCCTATGCTGGGAGAATGGGGACTGAAGACCCCATTTTTGACAAGGGAAAGCACCCCCAGAAAAAGAGGAAAATTAAAAAGTAAGCTGAGTGAGTTGGAACAAAAGTCAGCTAGTTTATATTTAAGCTAACCATTGCTAGCAAGCTTCCTGCCTTTCCTGAAATTCTAGCCTGTTGGGGATACAGCTTACAAACACCTCTGCTGGGTCCATGAGCACTCTGAGGAAAAAGGCCATAGAAGAGACTATGGCAAAAATCTAGAAAGACACTTACTGAGTCGTTTCCTGCCTAGTAAACAGGCAAAGCAGATACCCATTGTGGAGATTTGCATTTGCTGGAGGAGAGATCAAAGGAGTAGCTGAAACCCTGCGATATGGGCAGAAGAGCTTATATCCCTTATTGCAGAGGAAGATCCTCTGTGGTGGTGTGGTGGTGATGGGAGGAAAATTCCTCCCTCCCACTGATTCCTCAGAGGAGATTAACACCAGCGGCCATTTACTCCACAGGGAACTAGTGGAGTTTAATCCCTCCCTAGAAATTTGTCTGTGTGATCTCAAGCAGGAGACTCTCCCAACGCAACGTTCAGATTTCAGATTTCTCAAGACTAGTCAAACCCTTAAATAATAACAATAGGAGCTGATATGCTCACTCAGAAACAGCTGGTATCTTTGTTCCCTCCATCATCTTAATGTCTGGGCAAATAGACTCCAATATAAGCAAAGTGGAGCAAACACTCAGGGCCATTGCCAGATTCTCACAAATGGGCAATGGACCCCGGAGTTCCCACCTTTAATTCTATTCTGTGCCTCATGTCTCTTTATTTGTTGTAGTTTCTAACTCTATATTTCTTCAGTGAGTTGCTTCCAGTTCCACAGTTCTTAACGGACCCTGTCCCTGGGGCAGGACCCCGACATTTGGTGCCCAACGATAGACCAGAAATGCTGTATCTAACCCTAGAAGCTGAGGGGGCTTTCCTTCCAAATTAGAAGCAACCCAGCAGAAATGTCATGTAAAACTGCTTTGAAGCTGTTCTTCAAATAACTTCAGAAAGAAAAGATTGATTCAGATACAGAAACCACCAGTTATGGTATGAACCTATGTTAGTTATATAACTCCTTTAAATTTTTATTTCTTTTATTTAACCAAGAAAAAATAATATCTACCTCATATGATGGCTGTGGGTATCAATTAGTAAATTCATACAAACAAGTTAGCATGGGTTCTGGCAAAGCCCAAACTTAATGTTTTAAATGCATTGCTACACTGGGGCCAAATGTGTGCTCCCTGAAAAGACAATAGGAATCCACTTTCACAGTCTTTAATAATGTTTGCACACCAGCATGAGTCACTAAATGTCTTTCATGTGCCATGGACCTTGAAGTGTGCTACAATAATGTTTATTCAATATGCATTGTCTTAAAATAACTCATTTCAGTTGCTTATTTATCTCTGTCTCTTCTTTGTCTCTTTCAGGTTGAATGCTGGTAATGAATATTTTAGGTGAAGGCTAACCCTATTTTAGGGAGGGGGCTACTAAGTTTAACAATACTAACTGAATTTTTTTCAATACTGACTTTTCAATATAAATCCTTAAAATCCAAAGAGAACTAATAAAGTAAAAAAAGAAAGAAAGAAAGAAAGAAAGAAAGAAAGAAAGAAAGAAAGAAAGAAAGAAAGAAAGAAAGAAAGAAAGAAAGAAAGAAAATCGTCCTCAATGACTCACCATACAAAATTAGTCTATTTGCTCATATTGGAAGGAAACAGTATTGGAAGGAAGCAGTATCTTGCAGGAATTTTACTTTCCTTTACTTGCCTGTGGCAAGTGACTCCTTTCTTTCCACAAAAGTTCTTAAATGAACTGATCAGGTATGTGAATCTTGTTAATTTTTTTCTTTCATTTAGTCTATTTTCAAGTATTTGTTTCAAATGAAAATTCCCAAATTTAGAAGAGCAGAAGAAAAATATTTGAGTGGTTGAAATGCTAGTTTATGTGTATGTAAGAAATAGTAGAGTTGAAAATTTCCCTCTGGGAAAGACTCCTTTTTCATTTTATGACAAACTTGAGTATCATTATGAACATAATGTACTCTTCAAAGTATTGGTTGGAAACCACGTCATGAATAGACCATCATTTTCTGGTAATTTTCTTTTAGTTGCTATATTAACAGATCAGCTACATTAAAATTCAAATATTATTAGCCAAGGCTTAAGTTAGAATATAAAGTGCTAAAAATTTGACAAAGGTCAAGGTGAACATTTTTCTTAATGGGAAAATATATAAGATTTGAAAAATTCTTATAAGAAAAGAATGGGAAAATATATAAGATTTGAAAAAAAAAATGTAACTCAACCATCATGTTACCACATTTACCTCTGCCTATTGTGATTTCTTAAACATTGTTCTAAAATTCTTTTAAAGGTTGGTAGATGTTCATTCTTTAGTTTTTCTTACTTTATTATTTCAAAATATTAAGGAGGTACACATGTTTTTATTGTCTGGAAATCTCACACAATGCTTACATGAAGGCTTTTTGTGTTCCCATCACCCAAATAGTGCTCCTTGTATCCAGTAGGTAAGTTGGTACCCCTCACCTCCTCCCAGACTCTCACTTCTTGGTTTCTGATGCCCTTCATATCTCTTTGTGCCCACCATTAGTTCCTGATCATTAGAGAGTATACATGTGGTGTTTGTTTTTCCGTTTCTGAGATACTTCACTTAGAATACCCATCTCCAGTTCCATTCGAAGTGTTGAAAAAGGTATTAATTCATTCCTTCTCATGACTAAGTAGTGCCATTTTCTTTATCCACTAATGAATTAACGGGCATTTAGTTTATTTACACATGTTGCAATTGCGAATTGTGCTATGATAAACATTCAAGTAGAAGTGTCTTTTTCTATAAAATGACTTATTTTCCTTTGGATAGATACCCAATAGTGAGATTGTTGAATGGAACTGTAAGTCCACATCTATTTCTTTGAGGAGTCGCCATATTGTTTCCCATAATATACTAATTTGCAGTCTCAACAACAGTGTACAACCATTCCTTTCTCTCTACATCTATGCCAGCATGTAAATCATTTTTTTGACTTTTTAATAATGGCCATTTTGACTGAGGTAAAGCAGTGTCTTACTGTGGTTTTAATTTGCATTTCCCTGATGATTAGTGATATTGAACATTTTTCATGTTTATTGGCCATTTGCCTATCTTCTTTTGAAAAACTTCTGTTCATGTCTTCTGCCTCCTTTTTAGTGGCATTGCATTTTTTTAAATTACCGATTTGTTTGAATTCTTTATATATTCTCGATATACTAGCTCTTTACCAGATGTATAGCTTGCAAATATTTTATTCCACTCTGTGAGTTGTCTGTTTACTTTGTTCCTTATTTCCTTTGTTGTGCAAAGCCTTTAATTTAATTAAGTCTCATTTTTTAATTTTTATTGTTGCTGTATTTGTGATATAAATTTATTCGGTGAATAAGTCAATACATTAAATTATTCAAAACATTTTCATGCCAGCAAGAAGCCTAGTAAGTGCATTTCTTGGGCTATCGCATAGAAGAATATACTTCTATTCACAAAGAAATTAAAGTTTAGTCTATTACTTCTTTATAAATGATTATTGACAGTTTATGCTTACTAGTAATCATAGCCATTATTCCATACATCTCCCATAAGGCCAAATCATTTTTTAACTCATTCATGCTCTGTCTATACATTATTTAACAGGTTTTCATTTCATGGAATATTTTATTTCTGAATTAGTATGTAGCATAATAGAAAATAAATGTCCTTCTTAATGTGACTCATCTACCAATAATACTGTCATTCTCTTTACTTTTCCCTAACATATGTTTCTTAACCTTCTAATAGGCTAAACTTATCCTGCTTTCCCAAATAGTACATGCTCTGTATTTAGAATTATCTCCCCAACTCAACTTCTCCCATTTTGTCTGCTACTGACATTTTAAGACTAACTCTAAGTATATCTTCTTAGGTTGGTTTCACCCACACCATTCTTTCTTCACTTATTTGATAAAAAAGGACAAGTTAAAAGCCTCTCATTGCTTTATATATTACAGGTTTTATATATAAATTCTCTCCTCCTACTAGATTTCTACCTTATACTCTGTCCTCTGTGCCTTTAGTATTATTTAGAGAATTATGCAATTGTACATTTCATCATTGTCACCAGGCTTTAATTCCCAAATGGCAGATTATCTAATGTACTTGCTTTCCAGTTTAATACAACAGGAAGTAAATATATTAAGAATAAAATAAATGACAAAATTTGTAGAGAGAAAATACTTAACTAATAAAAAAATCTATTATTGCATTAAATTTATGTGGATATAAATAGCTTTTCTCAGTGCAAAGTTTGGTGACATTTTGCAAATGTTCTTAGAATTAGAATACTTTCTTTGTCTCCAAAATTTACCTATCTTTCTTAGCAGTCAGTCCTTGAACCCCTTTTTGATCCCAAGGGTTCAAATTTGTTTAATGTTACTATCAGTTAGCCTTTTCTAGAATTTCATATTAAGGAGAATACATATTATTAATATATTGCCTTGTGTAATCAGTTTCTTTTATTGAGAATAATGTTTGTAAGAGTCATCTAAGTTGTGTGTATTAAAAGTTTGTTACTTTCGATTGTTGAGTAGCATTCCATTTTATGGATATATAAAAGTTTATATTAGCCATTAACCAGTGAATAGATATTTCAGTTTTTTCCATTTTTGGCAATTAATGAATAAAGCCAATTAATGAAATAAGGACCAGTCCTTTTGTGAACATGTGTTTCCATTTCATGTGGGCAGATAATTAGGAGGAGAGTTTTGTTTGTGTGAGTTTACAGTTTTAAAAATTTTCCAAATAAGAGAAGACATCCGAATGTCTTACAGGTGTATGAAAACAAGCTCAATATCACTAATCATCAGAAAAATGCAAATCAAACCCACAGTTATCCCCTCATACTTGGTAGGGTGGCTGTTATCAAACATGAGAAAGATAACTAGTGTTGGTGAAGATACGGACAAATGAAACACTTCTATACAGTCGGCAAGAATGTAAATTGGTGTAGCTGCTAGGGAGGCTACTTAAAGAATTAAAAATAGAATTACACTGTGATCCAGTGGTCTCACTTCTTGGTGTATACCCTAAACAATTAAAATCAGTATAAGGAAGAGATAGCTGCACCCTCATGCTTATTAAAATACTGTTAACAATATCCAAGATGTAGAGACTCCTCCAATATCCATCAATGGAAAAATAGATTTAAAAAATGTAGAATAATGGAATAATACTACATATTGGAATATGTAGTATTATTCAGTCTTATAAAAAAAAGATATTCTGCCATTTATGAGAACATAGATGAACTTGGAAGACATTATGGCAGGTGAAATAAGCCAGTCACAGAAAGACTAATAATGTACAACCACACTTATATAATGTATTTAAAATAGTCAAACTTATCTAATATAGAAAAACAAAGAATAGAATGGTAATTACCATGGGCTGGGTGGAGGAGAAAATGGGAAATGTGTTGGTCAATTGGTATAAAGTTTTATTTATGTAAGATGCAATGGCTTGAGTGTCTTCGCCAAAACTCATGTTAAAATTTAATTGGTCATTGAAACAGCATTAAGAGGTGGGACAATTTAGAAGCGAGTAGGTCATAAGGGAGGACTCTGCCCTCACAAATACGTTAGTGCTGTTATGGCAGGAATAGGTTCTTGATAAAAGGATAAGTCAACCTGAATTTCTCAGTCTATCTTGCATGTCCACTTGCCTTTCCTCCTTTCTCTATGATATGATATCTCCCCTAATACTGGTGCCATGATCTTGAACTTCCCAGCCTCCAGAACTGTGAGCAAAATGAATCTTTGGTTTTTATAAATTATCTAGTTTAAAGAATTTCCTTGCAGTAGCAGAAAAGACACTAAGATACAAAATTAATGTTAGAAAGATCTTTTGTACAACATGTAACTATAGTTAATAATACTGTATTATACACTTAAAATTGTTCACTAAGAGCATACATCTCTATTAAATGTTTTTATCACCACAAAAGGGGGGGACATAATGAATCTTTTTTAAGTGATGGATATGTTTATTACCTTGATTGTGGTGATGATTTTATGGCTGTGTAGATATGCCCCAACTTATCAAACTATATAGATTAAATAAGGACAAACTTTTGTGTATCAATTACCCTTTCAATAGAACTTAAAAAAAAGGTTCAATGAGCACAACAAATATCTAAAAAAGAGTTAAATGTCTCATTCTGTTAGTGTTGCTATAACAATATATCACAGACTATTTATACCACAGGTAGTTTACAGACAACAGACATTTATTTTTTAGAATTCTGAAGGCTTGGAAGTTCAAGACCAAGATGCTGGCATTCAATGTCTTACAAGGATATTCTTGCTGTGTCTGCATGTGGAAGAAGAGCAGAACAGCAAAAGGAGCCCCTCCAGCTTCTTCCAAACCTTTCAAAAGGCATAAACTCCATGCAAACATAAACCCCATTCAATCACATTCTGTTGCATTGGAGATGGAATTTTAAGATGAATTTTGGAAGGGACACGAAAATCTAAACTATAGCACTAAACCATTTATTATCTGACATGAGAGTCTGATGATGCTAAAGTTATTTGTATGAGTCTGATGAAAGTGACATATTTTTAGGGGAGCAGGGTGGTGGCTCATGCCTATAATCCTTGCACTCTGGGAGGCTGAGGTGGGAGGATTTCTTGAGCTCAGGAGTTGGAGATCATCCTGAGCAATCAATACTGAGATCCTGTCTCTACTGAAAATAGAAAAACTGAGGCAAGAGGATCACTTGAGCCCAAGAACTTGAGGTTGCTGTGAAGTATAATGCCATGGCCCTCTGGACAGTGCACCAAAGTGAGACTGTGTCTCACAAAAAAAAAAAAAAAAAGAGGAAAGAAAAGAAAGTGATTTTTTAAAAAGCTGGACAGAAGTATGCTTTTTAGCGTAATATAGCAATACAAATTTTCTTTCCAAAAAATGAACACAAGAACATCAATGGCTAGGCACCTGTGGCTCAAGTGGCTAATGTGCCAACCACATACACCTGAGCTGGCGGCTTTGAATCCAGCCCGAGCCTGGCAAACAACAATGACGGATGCAATCAAAAATTAGCCGGGTGCCTATAGTCCCAGCTACTTGGGAGGCAGAGGCAGGAGAAGTGCTTAAGCCCTGGAGTTGGAGGTTGCTCTGAGCTATGATGCCACAGCACCCTACCCAGGGTGAGAGCTTGAGGCTCTGTCTCATTAAAAAAAAGAAGAAGAACATAAAAATGCCTATGCTCTTTTACATTCCTGGCCACAATACATGGAATTTCCCACCCCCATATTTTTACGCCCATACTTACTCTTATGGATATGTAGATATCACAGTTTTAATCTGCATTTGCCCAAATATTAGTCATGTTTAGCATCTTTTAATGTGCTTACTAATAATCCACATAGATTCATTTGTGAAGAAGTATATGTTTGCCAATTGATCAGATCAGATTATATCTTTTTATTGATTTATAGTAGCCCTTCATGTTTTCTAGAAACATGTTGCTTATTAGATATATGTTTTACAAATATTTCCTCTCATCCTATGGCTTTTTAAAATAATTATTAATGGTAACTTTTGAAAGATAAAATATTTTAATTCTGATAAAAGTTCAACATACAAACCTTCTTTTTAGCTGATTATTTTTTCCTATCTAAGAAATACTTTCCCAGACTAATGACCCAAGATTTTCTTCAATATTTTCTTTTAGAAGTTTTGTAAGTATAGAATTTCTCTTCAGGTAAATGATTTACTTCAAACAAATTATTGTGATGGATAAGGTAAGGTCTGGGTTTATTTATTTCCTCATGGACATCCTGTAGTTTCAGTGCCATTTGTTGAAAAGACAATCCTTTTCCCATTGAATTTCTTTGGCATCTTTGTAAAACATCAATTGACTTTGATCGTGTCCCATTAATTTATATATAATATGCCTTAAGTCAATACTATAGTGTCTTGATTAATATAGTAATATCATAAGTCATGAAGTCATGAAACCAGGTTTTTGGGTCCTCAACTTTAATTTTTTAAAAAAATTATCTTGTTAATATTAGGTCTCTTAAAAACATACTTTTTAAACCTAATACTTTAAAAGGATAACTCATGGTTATTTTCTCATGGTTGTTCCTAATTTCAAACGGGAACTGAGCTTCTTATTGAAGTGCAATTCACCATTGCAAAGATATGGAATCAATCAAGTGCCATCAATTCATATGTGGATTAACAAAATGTGGTATAGGTAGATCATGGGATACTACTAAGCCATAAAAAAGGTGAATTAATGCCTTTTGCAAAAATTTGGATGGAACTGGAGACCATTATCTTAAGCCAAGTATCTGAGGAATGGAAAACTAAACACTATGTGTGCTCACCAATGCGCTAACAGATGAGCACACATGTGCACAGAAGGAAGTAAAACTCAGTGGAAATCAAACAGCAGGAAGAAGGAAGGAGCGGATGGGTGAAAACCACCTAATAAGTACAATGAACACTATCTGCGCGATGGGCACTCTTATAACCTTGACTCAAGCATTACCAAAATCATATGTTTAACCAAAGCATTTGTACCCCATAATACTTTGAAATTAAAAAAAAATTAAAAAATAAATTTTCCCTTTAACTGCTGTTCCTTTGCTGGGACTCAGCTTTTTCTCTCAGGGTAACTTTCAGATATTATTCTTCATTATCCACGTCCTGAATTTTTACTATGATATTTCTAGATGTAAATTTTTTTGTACTTACCCTGATTGTGATTTATTGGGTTTTAAAATTTGTGGAGTAATATATACATCACAAATTTTTAATGGATTGCCTGAGAATCTCCTGGTTTCTTCTGCCTGTGGGTTCCTTAGCAATATTCTTCACTTTGGTGAGTGATATATATTCCAATTCTCTGTAACCTCCACAAATGTGTGCAAACCGCAAGGTGTCTGCCCACTTCATGACTTCTCCTTCCTCACCTCTAAATTCCCATGCTTGAATTCAGCATGCTTGATGCATAATGTTTGGAAAGGATACTTTTGGTCAATGGGTACAGGAAGGAACAAGTTTTGCTTACTAAGAACACTGGTTATGACAGTTGTTAATGGGTCTATTCTGGGCAACAGTTACTGTGAATAGGACTGTGGAACTAAGTAACTAATTCAATGGTCTGATAGGAATGTGTGCACCACTTGCTGTTGGAGGTAAGTTGGTGATAATTCCTGTCATGAAATGGCAGGACTTGAACTTGGGAGAAGATACAGGCAGATGCAGCAGTATAAGAAGGAGCAGTGGATGTTGCATTTGATTTGTGTGATTTGTATGGGGGAAATAATAGTTATAAGAATTTTAGAGAGTTTGCTTCTCTAAATAACATTGGCATCATCCCCCAAAGATAGGTTAGACTCAGAAAAGTCACCAGGCAACTCAGAGCACAGGGAGAAAAGTCAACAAGTCTTGTCTATTAAGTTAAGCAGACTCCAATCTTTTGTCTCTTCTAGCCACAGAGAAGACTGTGCTGAAAATCTGTCCCAGGACCTGACAGGGTTACAAATGAAACTAATGTAGGTGTTTTTAAGATGATTATAACACTGGCATAGGTAATAAACTTAAAATAAAATCACATTCTGGAATAAGTTGCAAATGTTAATGCCACCATCAAAAACTTAAAGAAGACTTCCTCTCTCTTCTCCTTTGGAAATCAGATTGGTTTGGCAGATAATGGTGGCCTGTTTTAATCTTAGACCCTTGTATTTTTCCTGAAGAGATCTACATAGTCTCTCTCTTAAGATAGGTTGATCAATCTAGTACATTCATTGTCTTCAGTTGTCGTCAATAGAAACAATAAAAATCAATTCACGTTTACATGACAGTACCTGTTCTCTGTATTGTCCCAGGATAATGCTTATTCTCTTGCTTTGTATCATAAATTAGTCTGCTGGACACATCACCTCATTGCAAACCACAGAATATTGTACTTGTTTACCGTATTGATGATATTTTACTAATTGAAATTCTATTTGGCTGAAGTTACAAATTGACAGTTGCCGGATACTTGGTTTGGACAAATATTTCCTAGGGAGTAGGAAATGAATAAGTCAGAATCTTTCACATCCGTGAAAAATTTTGGAGTCCAGTAGAGTGGGTGAGTCCTCTAAATTTAAGGGCTAGTTGCACCTCCATACTCCTAACTCACTCTCAGAAAGAGGCAGAGTGCAGGTCAGGCCAGTTTGGATAATGGAGGCAGCACATATAACAATTGAGAAGAGTGCACTAATTCCTTAGTTATTCAAAGAAATACTAATTTCAAGAGTAGCTAAGAATGAGAGGCAGATCAAAGCAGACTTTGCCTATGGAGCAAGCTTGGCTGTCACTATGGCCATATAACCCAGAACACATAATTGTATTAGAAATATCTATAGTCAGTAAGATACCGTATGGATTCTCTGCAAGACCCAAAAAGAGATTTGCCGTAAAGGACCTTTGTGATATGGAACGAGACCACACATTCATTAGCTGACAATCTCAGTGTGCAAAATAGCTTCTGTTGTGCTTCATGACTAGTCCTTGTGGGTCACCATAGGACACTCTAATAACCAAGTTATTATGCAGCATGAGATTTCTTTCATAAAGTGAATGTTACAACATTTAATACCTTTTGTGTTTATAAGTAGGTCCATTAGCAATCTACTTTAGAATAAAAAGGGTACATTCAAAATTAGGCCCAAGAATGCACAGAAGTCATGATTAAATAACATGAACAGGGCCAGTAGGTTCCTGCCACTTACCTCAGTGATGCTAACACCAAGTCCTCAGCTCATAATTATGACACTGTAGGGTGGCTCCCTATAATTGACTGACAGTAGGGAAAAGAACTCACTCAGGACAGAATCAGAGATGAGTTGACATGCTGTTAGCTAGAAATGGACAGTCACTTCATTGCAGCACCCCTCAGGTAGCAATGAAGTAGAATTCTCCATGAGATCAGTAGAGTTGGTTTTTCTGAGGCTTCTTTCCTAGCCTCATAAATGGCCCTCTTCTCTCCAGGTCTTCACATGCTTTTCCCACTGTATGTGTATCCTTGTCACATGTTCCCATAAGGACACCAGTCATTGAATTAGGGCTCACCCTCTTTAAATACCTTATCCCCAAATACTGTCACATTCTGAGGCACTGGAAGCATGGAATTGAACATAGGAATGTTAGGGGAGCATAGTTCTGTCCATAACATATGGACACACGTCTGCATCTTTATCAGTTCCACTGGCGTCGTCTCCATCTATTGTTACTGAGCAGTGTTCTCTTATCAAATTATTTGAGATCATTGTATGCTAAAATTTTTAATAATTTTGACAAGAATTATAATTTTATAATGGTTGTTTATGTGTAATCAATAAGATGAATATTTTATTTATGTGATATTTTCAATGTGATAATTTTGGACAAAATTAATTTGGTGAGATTTTCATAGGTAATAGAACAAATAAGAAGATACGATAGTGACAATTTATAGTTACTTTTCCCACCTGGTGTTTCATTATTAACACTCCAATGTGATAATTTAGAATCTAATACTTAAACTAAAATAACTTACCTATAGTTAATATTTTTAATAAAAGACTAATTTATATTTGATTTTGACTTTAATGTAATTTACCTTCCTTCTATGGATATTTTATATTTTTCTATAAAGACTGATTCCACAAGAATGCATCATCTTATCATCTTTCCATGTATTCTAAAGGGAATTCCCTATTCTGTGGTTTGATTCCTCAATGCTTTGTTGCTTCAATGCATTGAGAGAGTTTTTCTAAAGGAGATGAACTTATTTTTCTAGGGGAGAAGGTAAGATTCAAGTATAGTTCTCTCTAAATATCATTCAACTAGAGTTCTAAATGGAATAAGGAGCTTCAATAAAAACTTGATCTATCTATTGAAGTAGTTTAACATATTTAAAATAGAGAAGAGTGGTCTTTATTAGCCCGATAATAGCTCTAAATAGCTATCACTGTTTATATACTATTGATTACACTAATAGAATAATGATATTTTGGAGAAAAAAATTTTCACAGACTATGACTATATATATAGTCATAATAGAATATAATAATAGAATATAATAATTCTCACTCTAATAATCTATACCATTAAAATAAAAACCATTATATAAGTCATTTCAGTTTTATAAAAGTAAGCTATGTCTGAGACATTACAATGGATTTTTTGCCAAAGTAATGCTATTCTATAACATGTTGTAAAGCACATGGGTAAGTATTTATTGAAAAAATAAATTTTTGGCTCGGTGCCTGTGGCTCAACGGACTAAGGCACCAGCCACGTACACCTGAGCTGGCGGGTTCGAATCCAGCCCGGCCGCCAAACAACAATGACGGCTGCAACCAAAAAATGGCCGGGCGTTGTAGTGGGTGCTTGTAGTCCCAGCTACTTGGGAGGCGGAGGCAGGAGACTTGCTTGAGCCTAGGAATTGGAGGTTGCTGTGAGCTGTGATGCCACGGCACTCAGTCCAGGGTGACAGCTTGAGGCCCTGTCTCAAAAAAAAAAAAAGGAAAAAAGAAATTTTCTTTCTTTTTAATTTATTTTTTAGATATATATTTTTAGAAACATAGTCTTTGTTGCTCTTGGTAGAGTGTCGTGGCATCACGGCTAACAGCAACCTCCAGCTCTTGGGCTTAAGGGATTCTCTTGCCTCAGCCTCCTGAATAGCTGGGACTACAGGCGCCCTCCACAACATCCGGCTATTTTTGTTGTTGTTGTTGCAGTTTGTCCGGGGCTGGGTTTGAACCCGCCACCCTCGGTATATGGGGCTGGTGCACAATTGAATCATGACTTCCAGTGTTTAGATAGTGTCAGCAGTCAAAATAAAATAACATTATATGCTATACTTCATGAAATAGCTTAAGAGAATATGACTTCCTAATTATTTTCTTATGCTATCAACTTATTTCATAATTTTCATTAACTTGTTTCATAATTTTTCTGAATGCTTTGTATAGATATAAGTATTAGGGATTATTAGAGATTTCACTTGATATTCATTGGAATTAGAAAGATTAGATAGGGAATAAGTAAATAATTGAAATTGTTTCTCTGTGAAGTCTTTCAGATTAGTTGGGGTAATTATAAAATAATTAGAGACACATGCATCACTATGACTCTGAATGAATAATGGATTAGTATGGTAGAAGTGGGACAGGCAGCCAGTGAGAAGACAGCAGAGAAGGTCATGTAGCCGGGGATAATGACTTGTATGAAAATTATAATATGAAGTGGAAACAAGAACATGGATTCAACAATACTTTTGGAGTTTAAATTGGAAGAAATCACTAATGAATTCAAGTTGTGAGAGAGGTGAAAGTAAAAAGAAACATTAGGGGCAAGCACACAATTTTTGGCATAATATGTAGTTATAGGAATAACAAGCTTGCAAAAAATATAACGGACTAATAAAGGTGAAAACTAGAAGTGTTCCCTTTTCTCCACATCCACGCCAACATCTCTGGTTTTGGGATTTTGTTATGTGAGCTAATCTTACTGGAGTTAGGTGATATCTCAAGGTAGTTTTGATTTGCATTTCTCTGATGATTAAGGATGGTGAGCCTTTTTTCACGTGTCTGTAGGCTGTGTGCCTGTGTTCTTCAGAGAAGTCTCCCTCCAAGTCTTTTGCCCATCCTGAGATGGGATCACTCGTTCTTTTCTTGCTAATACGTTTGAGTTCTCTGTGGATTCTGGTTACTAAACCTTTGTCAGAGGCATAACCTGCAAATACTTTCTCCACTGCTGGTGGAAATGCACACTAATATGTTCCTTTTGGAAGGATGTTTGGAGAATACTTAGAGATCTAAAAATTGACCTGCCATTTGATCCTATAATTCCTTTACTAGGTATATACCCAGAAGACCAAAAATCACATTATAACAAAGA